>LUCH01001627.1:63824-98864 GCA_013368495.1 Paragonimus heterotremus
GCCTTTGATTTTGATCGCTTGACAACTATGATGATATAAAATGTTATGTAATTGGCCCGATGATGAATAACCGAAAACAGACTGTTCGCCAAAACGCCTTTTCACTTCTAATAAACTCATGGGCTATTCGAATCGTATTGTGTTATCTGTTTGATCGTCTGAATACCAGTGTATTGCTGACGTAAAGATTGTACTATAATAAGATCACTCTGTCTATGACTGATCCTTGCTCAATTCTTGACATGCAAAAGTCTACTAGGATTGAACCTAATACACTGCTCATGGCTACCACATATATTTGGTCGCAGGGCTGCTCGAGAATAAGTGAACTTACCTTCTCAGAGCAGAGTCACAGTTTTTCTCACAATATTCGTAGGAGGAAGTGACGTAATGTGATTCAGTTCAACGGACAATCAGGGGATTGTAAACACTATGTGGACGCCCACAAAACACCTTGATCCAATATTACGATTGATTTTGTCTAACTCACTAATTATTTTAGAAGAATCTCATGAACCATGCCTGAATGGTTGTTTTTAACAGAGCGAAACTCAGTATTATTGCAAATTTGGTCCCAGTGAGCCAATATCAAATGTGTGTATCTCCCACTTTTGGGCCTATCACCGGTTTGTTCGAACTGCTGAAAGGGAACTAATTTTTTCAAAGCACATGATTAATCCCGTTCTAATACCGACTGTCATTACATAATTCTTTTTACACGTTGTAAAATTCGTGACATTTTGTTAATAAACTGTTACTTATAAGTAGTTTGTTGTATTTAATGATTTTTGTGGTAATATCGTTGAAAAATACCGGGCTGGGGCTGGAAATTAAGGTTGATCTCATTTCACATGTTTGTTTCATGCGTACAAACGCATTGCACACGCTTAACAGGTGCTTTGATTAAATTACGGCCGCAACTGCGATTCAGTGCTCGTAATCCCACTGTTTTCGACGTTGGCTTGGCTTATTTGTTCACGTGTTACTGACAGGAAATTTGACAGATTTAATAAGTTAACACAGAACTAATTGAAAATAATCCGGACTACGACTAGATTGGAATCAAGGGCGGAAACGGCCTACCAAAGCGTGACAAATGTTCTACCAGCTGAGCTACGAAGCAGTGCCGGGAGCTCAACATTATCCTATTGGCGCTCGCCATCCCACCCAACCCACTCTCATATGGGATCCATCAAATGACCTAGAAAACAGACCGCCAAAGCAGGATTTCGCAGTCGGTTCAGACTGAAATCCACCGACGTCATTGACTCCTGGATCATTTAGTGCAATCCTTGTGTTTTGGATTGGTGGATGGGTCCAAAGATAACATCTCTGCGCTTCAGGTATGGCTTTGTAGCTCAGATGGTATAGTATACACCGCATTTGGGCAAGACAGTTTTGTCGCTGGTTCGAATTCATTCCTTGTCTAAAGTCTTCGCAGCTGCATCTTCTTTAAATTATTCGTCCATGTTTCCGCTATATGGTGACGCACACATTAATATGAAACCCAGTTGATTGGGCAAGTTGGTCAGAACTCAGAGGGCTTGGTTATGTGGGATGTGATTACGACTGATCATATACAATACTATAAGTTTTATCGCTATTGGTGTAGAACTTTCGCTGTTGTACAACGTTTGATGAAATCTCGATTGAAAATAAAATGGATCTCACATTTCTTTCTTTCGGTGATCAGCTCATTTGGATCGAAACAGCTGAACAATTGAACTGATGATACCGAAATAAATAGTAGGGTACATACATGACAACCTCTTCACACACTGAACGGCAGAAATGAATAGAAAATCCCTGCGACTACCGGCGATCTGGTGAACGACGACAGCAAAGGTTGTAGAGGAAACTATAAGAGGACATCGTGAAATTACTCAGGTGTCCCGTGTGAATATCTGTAAAAACTTCATAGAGCATTCTCTCGCTCAACAATAGTAACCGACTCAAAGGGCCTTTGATTTCGAAGTGTTATAACGAGCTATCACTGTTTTAACAAGTAAAACTCATGATGACTTTTAAACCTCGAATCATCTTACAATTCTTCCGCAGTTGGATGAAATTCGGCATATGATCTGTGATTAGTACACAATCCATACAATAAAATACTGAATGAAAAACCAGAGACATCATAATGCGACCTTGTTATTTAAAAGAAGACAGTGAACGTCCTATTGGTGTGATGTTGCCACACATCCAACCGAAGGTGACCGACATAACTGTTTGTAAATTATTTAGATTTGCTACCGGCTGGTACTATCTACAGCGAGAGTCAGAAGTTAAGGTTGCTTCATTATTTGTTGAACAGTTGGAGTCAAAGTTGTGTAGACACAATTGACCTACAACCAGAGATTTTGTTATATGATGCCCTGTTTCTACTTGATCGATCATGTTGGTGCAAAACGGCTGTTTTCACAAAAAGGTTCGGATTCGAAACAAGATGCTCTGGAACCACTGGAACAATGTATATCTCATCCTACTCGAATAATTCAACAATGTGATTATCCGTGTATTCCAAAGAATATACTAGATTGTCACCTCGTAGCCAGATTGAATGAATATCGCATTCGTGAAACATTACCATCAAAAGCGATCCGAATCAGAATACCTTGTCCTGCCGAGGCTATTGGAATCAGCCTTCTTGACTCGGTATCATGTCATCAAAAACGGTTTGTTCAGGCGCTGCACCTACCATGGCCACAAATTCACGGGATCGATGGCCAACATGCGCGGTCAAACCGATGGACAGGCGTGACGTAACCGACCAATCAAGTCATCGCCAATTGACGGACCAGTGACAGTTTCTCTGTACTAAGTCTGATCGATATCACGATCTAACTCTATTAATTCCTTATATAATTGTACCGGCCTAAAGATGAATTATCGAAAACATATGTTCGCCTATATGTCTTTATTCTCATTAAACATTACGCTCTGGAAATACAACGAAATTATCCTGGTACCTAACTGTTAACGTGTTGCGGACGCGTTCTCCTTGTTGCAGATAGTCGATGTACTTTTGTCCTAACGCCTGCTTACTTGTCTTGCCAGCCATTGGTGGTCTGGTCAAATTGGACCAGTAGGTTTCTACTTTCTGATTGGTTGTTTGTCACACTGATCATATCTATGGATAACATATCACACTCGTTTTGGTCACCCACTGAGTGGTAGAATTCCAGTGTACGCTCTCGTGTTCTGATTCCGCATGGCTGGTCGGGTTATAACATAACCTTGCCTGGATTAAGTCGGCAGCAGCTGAAAAGTCGGAAGTGTTGACTAGAAAAACTGACAGCCTAGACGCCTGTCCGATACAACTTTCTGTTCCAACACCACCATCTTTGCCAATATGTCATCGTCGTAACAGTAGCCGATATAACCCAGGCCATTACATCTGTCCGACTCAAAAACTTGACCACAAAAGTTTTGGTCAATGAGAACAGTTTGCTCAGTGTTGTCGATCCCGTGAAGTCAAGATCTAGAATGCAGTGATAAGGTCTCGTCATCACTATTAACGTAAATAAATCTGGTAAATACTTAATGTTACCCATACCGTAGGAGAACGGTCCATGTTTTCAAAACTTAATTTACTAATAAAAAATTCATTTGATTTGCCATTATATCCTTCAGCCCACAAGATTGATGGTTGTACTGATTCATGCATTTGAATTCGATATTTCGCTGTGATTGATGCATAGTTCGAATCAACATCGGCTACTGTTACTGTGTAAGTGAATTCTTTGAACAGTCAAGCTTTGCGTGGAAGGAATACAATCGTGGCCCTGGGGGCAGCCTCTGCCACCGATCGCACATGGATTATGGAGATAACACACCGATCCCGAAGAAACGCGTGATACAAACTGTTCGCAAATGTTAGTGGTCCATTACTGTTTGTTGCCTACCGGATACGCCCCAGGAAATTAGCGCAACCATTATTGATAACACAGCCGCGCCTGATCGTTCTGACTGAACGAGGATCAGTGGCTATTGTCATAGAGGAAATGGCGTTGAACAACTAGGCTGAACAAATCAGTGGTTCTGAATTCGTATATACCACGGTCAAGGCACCAAATAAGGGCGGTAGGGTGCGCATATGCAATTACTTGAAGGCGTCACGTGGTTGCAGTCTGATGGATAAATTCATTATCTCAATGGCTTCTGAACTACTCACTTAGTTTGCTGAAGCTCGTTCTTTGTCAAACTTGGATTTACGGAGAGCATGCTTGCACATGCCGCTAACATTAGAATCCAGACAACTGAAAGCTTTCCTACCAGCTGATAGATTTTTCCAACATAATGCTTTGCAAATAAGCCTTAGTCTACCATGTACTATTTGGAAACGTTTTATAAGCCAGTCACTGTCAAGTCTTCCAGGAAAAGTGGCTTATTTGGATATCTGTGTATTTGAAACCACAAGCAAGATACACAACCCTTGTTTACATGCGGCGTTACAAGGATTGGAGGAACTCGATTTTCTCCTAAACCTTTCACAGCCCAAATCTGATGCTCTGGATATCGACTTTTTTGACACTGTTAGGGAGCCCACTTTCAAGTCCAAAACCTCCTCCGTCCTCGAGAAAAACGATTAATCCAGACAAAATGAACGGATCTGTCCAGAACGGTCGAGGGACAACCTTGGCTATTTTTTACCCGTCCGACTTTCATTTCGCTAAGTTCATTGGTGAATTAGTGACCTCAATTGTTATTGTGGGTTACTGTCCTTCCATCTTCTGATTCGAAAATGTTTTAAGGTCAATATGTACCATCTAAATACCTTGTAATTTCCTCAATATCACTCCCATTTTTGGAGGGGAACAAAGCTATTTACTGTACGCGTCTCTGGGTTTGTCTTGGGAACAACTTACGGGACAGTCGCGGTATTTTCGGGACCGAGATTTTTGGTGTTAATAATTACCAGGGGGAGAATCCGATTTTTCTCGAGTGCTGTACCATATTAAGGACGAACCAGCGTATCCTTTCGAGGGTTTACAACACTTGGTGACGGAAGAACTCACAATGTCATTCACATTCGAGTAGATGCAAACCTTCCAAGAGAAACAGAAACAATTCGAACAAGCGCAGTTAAAACGGAGTAAAATACTGACGCGAAAGCTGAGTTTCCAGCAACCGACAGTGGGATCCAGCGAATCTTTCAATCTTGTAGCAGAATCTCTAACCAGCTCAATCAGTTAGTTTCATTCTGATCCTGTAATTGCCACCACGTTCGAGTTTTGCTTTAAAAAGTATGTGGAACTTTTCAAGGTGGAACTATCAGACACTGACGCGGCTCGCAAAGTGATGCTGCTGCTCCGTAAACTGCGTACCTCTGAACACGAACTTTACATCAACTTTATCTTGCTGAAGAACCCAAGGGAGTTCAGCTTCGACGAAACCACCCAGACGTTGTTCCGAATCTTTGGCGACCACTCATCTGTGTTTAACACACGCTACCAATGCCTGAAGCTCGTGAAGTCAAGAGATGATGACTGGCTGACGTACGCTGGAACAGTCAGTCGTTCAATACCTGCTCAGTACTGGTGTCACACTCAAAACTATCTTGCCTAGGTTTTATTCTTCATCTTTTATTTATCCTCACACCTGTTATCGAGCGGGTTAAGTTGGGACAATTGGAAGGCGGTTGTCGGAGAGGATTTGTGACAGCCTCTCGAAATCGCTTCGCAACAGTATGAGAAAGCTCACTTCCAGTGCGATCAGCTTTCGGATAAAGCGTTCCGAGTCATCTACAAGGTTTGTCAAGCCCACTCCAGAGCTGTCAGACTGCGATTGTTATCAACGACCGAGCTTGTTGTCATGAGACTCTACAACCCATGTCTGTGGGCCCAAAAACAATTCGTCCAAATTCTGCATCTCCCTTGGCCAGCTATTCCGTAGCCACTTGAAGCCCAAGCAAACGTGAACCACTTGACACCGACGAATGCATGTCTAACGGCAGACACGAGTGAGAGTGTCACACATTCATCAACACTCCTACACCCCTCCAGTAGACTAAGATCCGCCCCATGTCTACCATTAGAGGTGGTTAACGGTAAAGTGAGTAGGTTAAACCATCTATCAACCTTCGTAGCATCATTATCCAGGGCGAAAGTGGCAGATATTTTTGAATGTTGGACGTTATAGACAATAACGTCAGCAGACTTTAGCGAAAACGGAACATTGTGAATGAACATGGGGTTCAGGAAAACGGTGACGGAAAATGTCCTCTGAGGAACACTTGAATTCCCGATTACTGAGGAATATCCTTGATCACCTGATCAAGTAAGCCAAGAGTAACTCAAAAATGATCTCTTGGCAAACATAATAAGAGGTGGTCCAGTATCATACGGTTTAAGATTGTAAAATCGAATCCGATATGCTCTGAGAAGATGCAGTCAACGAAGCTCTGATGATCCGAAAATCTCGCACAAATTTGTTACTACTGGAAGCCAAATGTAGAAGTGAGCTTGGTCTACGGCACAACGTATGTTACGTTCTTGCCGTCAGTGTGCAATCACTATGTGACAAATGCCTAATACAAATTGATTAACAGTAACCCGTGAAAAGTTGAGGATTTGAAGGAAATCTTTCTAAATTGTTATAATTAATACACAGTTTGATAAAGCCTTTCTCGACAGTGCCATAGGTCGTTCTCTGACATTTTTTCGAGACTTTAGGCTGCAAGCCTAAATGGTTGAGAACAGTTGTACTTTACAGTTTACCAGAGGAAAGAATAACCATTTGTGTAAACGCTTTGCTCACTACCATGGTGGTTGTTGTGGCACATAAATGCTTGACTCGCGAGATCATTCAAAAATCAGCCTGTGATGTCAAAATGGAAGAACCTATTCTAGTGAGAATGAGCGATCGTGATATACTACTCACACGACTGCTATTCAGTAGTAGGACCAGAACATATATTTTGGCATCGAAGGAGCCGCAGGAAAAGCTCAGGAGGAAACATCGGATTGCAGCATCACCCAAAATGGTCCCTGCTACGTAAAGGAACTGAGCTTTGGCGTCTGTGGCAACCGAGACGGTCTGAGACATAGTAACGCGTGCAAATGAGTGGTTTTGTTTCTGGTCCTGTTTAAACGCTTACCCCTGTGTGTTGTTTTCTTGAATAAACAACCTTTGTGCCCTCCGCGTTCTTGAGTCGCAGCACTATGTATTCCGGCAGTTTTGAATGTTATCCCCCGCCCGTTTTCGTGACGTACAGTTGCGTGGAAGTCAGATATCTCTGGCGTCCTCTTACCCATAACGTGTTACTATTGAACACTGTTGCGTGAGGACAGAATATAGAAAGTAACTCGGCTTTACGCGAACCTTCTAATACCACCTGATTTATTCGATGTACTCCTCCGGCATGACTGTCTTTGGTTGCATGAGGTGCTAGTGAATCCATCCGGAGAAATAAACTTATCTTTTCCACATGTAGTCTGGTCCATGTTTGTTTTGATGCCACACTGCTCTTTCTAATCATGCACCTGAGTATGAGGCCACCGCAACGAAGTCTAGACACCACTGCTCTGCTGATGATTTCTTTATCGATCCGGAGATAAACTGTATTTTACGACCTGATGTTGTGAAACCGATACAGCGTTCTTTGGCAAGCAGAAGCTTTTGTTAGCATTAACCAACTATAGTAAACTGTTCGTAATCGATCACAATCAGGCGATCAACCTATTAATCTACCTCCATGATTACTCGTTACTGAGACTGAGCAAAACAATTGATTAACTCGCCAAGTATGACCTCCACAGTACATTGGGTTTGTAGAGCAGTCCCTACTAAGTCAAAACTGAACTAATCATGTGCCCGTGTGACACGTGACAAATTGCATCACTTTTGCCAAAACCCCGTTGGAGTTTCTGAAAGGACTCTTGGCTTCCAGGGATCTTCTGACGGAATGATGCCGTAGTTGATTGTTACTTCGGCGCAATTCAACAGTATTACTGATTCCTTGGTTGATCGTTTCGAGCACAACGGAATTTGCGCCCCTTTTTTGAATATTGAGATAACTTATAGCGTAAAAACAAAATGACAGTACAACAACCGAAACCGTTCGAATTTAAAATTTAAAAAGTAGATCACTAAGCCATCAAAAATGGAACCTCAACAGTTGTCGTCGCTTATTACTGTCAGTGGACGGCATAATTTTACGATGTATCAATCCTTTCGTTCATAACACAGGAATCCCGATACCAAGTTCGGTGGAAAATGTTTAGAAGGTTTACTGGACGAAAAGAATGACGCAATTTCTTTATAAAGGTCAATTTTAGCTATCGTTAATGCATAACAAGATAACCGCTATATCACTATTATATACATTCTGAGTTGAAAAGGATGACCGATATCGTTCTTTTCTCATAATTTGCCTTCTCATGAGAGAAGTCACTTCATTGTAGAGAACGAACCCTGCATTACGATTGAAACAATTCGAAAATTAACGGTATCTTAAAATTATCATTGGCCAACGTTCTGTCTGGTTTATGTTAGATTAAAAAAATGAAGACGTTTAAAAATGACTGAAGTTAACGTTGAAGGATCGAACTCTGTTTCGTTCACTGCAATATCACCTACACAACTTGAAAATGTAACCAAGATGTTTAAGTGGTTATCTCACTGCTGTACTCAAGAGACTGAATTGGAAAATGCCTCAAATCACCGTTAACCGAATGAGCTGTTTTAATCGCCTCAAAACTCTACCGTTTCTTACCAAGGAAATAAATTAGTGACATTCAGATGCGCCATTAATAAGCTATAGCAGGAGAAAAATTCGAGTCTAACGTTTCTTCTCAAAAGAGGCTAACTGAAAGATCTATGCGAATACAACAGTTGCGAACAACTGAGTATTGTTCAATTTATGTAATAAATCAGAATCCTCTACTACTCATCAGCACGTTCAGCTGTCATACTTGATATACGTTTGCGTCGAAATTTTACCAGCTTCTATTGGGTTAACCAGGTAAAGCTGCACAGCCCTATGAGCGTCCAGATTAGGGGTCAGCAATCTACGGCCCTAAAATGAAATGTCACAGGCATCAGCTGACATTATTCAGCCGGCCCTTCCAACAAAAAATAGTATCGGTGTTTAGCAAACCTTGCAAGTTAACCCTCGAACATTAAATATACACATAGATCGAGTTATATACCCGATTGACTGATGATATTATCCACCTTGTCACCTGATAATAGGATTTTTGCGTGATGAACAGCTTCAACCGTCATTCTTATTTGTTTAATCTGAATTTCTTGAAATATTTACTCCAGGAAAATAATGTTATCTTCATTAGGTTTTGTTGTTCATAATCCTGTTTACTAAATTTGGACAGAAATGGTCCGCCATCATTTCATGGACATAGCAAACAGTCCCTGCCCAGAAGTTGGTTTCCCATCTCTGAACCGAACAAAGACATCGAAAGGTCTATTACTTCAGGGTTCAGTAGTCGCTAGTTGTTGATAATTATCAAATATTTTCACCTCTCCTTTGCATGTGCATGCTCAGATGTGCAACTTTTCTCTGTGAAAAATCGTTTCCACTTGGGATGTCGGCGTACATTCACTCAATTCGATATGTCCTTCCATGTTCACTGAGCTGCGAAACGTCATGAAGAGCAAAGTGTGGTGATGAGTAAGATAACGGCCTACAACCCTCTGAATAGTCGCCATTTCAAAAGCTTCAACAAGTATTTATGAAAAATCACACCTTTTGCACTGTACAGTCAATGTCTATCCATCATTCAGGAAAGGACATTTGTATGTTTACTGCAAGCACGGTGCCCCGCGGAACTACCTTGGACAAAATCTTTGGATTTATCTTTGGTACCTCCATCCGTACATGGCTGTGGGTTCTACGTTGTGTTTAAGGGAGTGCCCTAAGGGATTGCGCAACTTTTATATGTCCAGCTTCCCACAGGACATGAGTAAGCTGTGTCCATATAAAACTTGTTCTGATGGATGAGAACCCAAACCGTTTCGGCGGGAAGTATCATATGTATGCAGACACAAACCTCTATTAGAGGATGGTGTACATGTGAAATGAGCCATCACAGACGATGTACTATCATAATCTAACATTTCTAAAACAGATTTGTTAAAATCTGGTGGAAGTTCCCACAACAGTCTGTTTCTGTTTCCACCAGATTTTCTGCGGCACCGTTTGAACGTGTATACCGAGGCCTCACTCGCAAGTGTCCATACTCGATGCTGTCAAGCTACTGTTTCATTTCGGCGGAACAACACTGTGATCCATTGTCCCTCACCAAGACTTGTAAAATTTCGTCTCGAATAAAACACTTGCGAAAACCTTGCATAGTAAATGACGTAGAAAATGAGGTTGTAAAAGACATTTCTGACCACAGTGAGTAACAGTCAGTCAACACGAGAAGTGTAATATTTACCCATGTAATATTTACCATAACAATCTGCATACACACGTTGCCACAGTAGATAACTGTCAGGTCAATATGTTCAATTCTTCGATGTTGTCTTTATTATGTAAAGGCAGGAATGACAGTTCGTTGCAATGCCCTTGTTATCCACGCTTATCTCCGGCCATCAACACATCCATTGAGCCAATTATTTCATTTTCTCCAGGTCCAAGTGACTTTGGTGCAAGTCGTAACGGTGGTGGAATGACAAACTGATCTCTTCCATACACCACACCATCAGATTGTATTGATAACTCTTCTCGATTCTGGAATAGTACCGCGTGTTTCGTCTTAGTAACTGATAGCCAATCCCTGGCCATCAAGGAAATTACCGTGATATGATAATCTTCAGTTGTCTTTATCATGTCCTCCCGGCTTACTGAAACGGCTGACGAAGTATGTAAACAAACCCTCAGCGGCTGAAAACTTAGAAAATCACGAGAAAAAATCTGCTTGCGTAATATGTTTACCAGGACGATTAATCATTTCATAATCCTCATCTGTTACAATTACATTTTTTGCTATATCATGGCCGCCGGTGACTTCGCATCAGATTTGTGCAGATTAGATAAATACTGTAGAGCTTGACGGTCAGTAGCCATTTTTGAATTTTATACCAAAAATATAGTTGTGCAATCTTCCGACAGTTCACAATACTGTAAGCTCTTCTTTTTGTGTTTGTAAATACGCTTTCTCTGTTCTATTCAATAATCGTGATACGCAATTAACTGGATATCCCTCTTGTTCCAAAACAGCACCGATGCCCACAGTGGGTGCATCTGTGATCAGCGTAGTAAGTTCCAGAGATAGAAAATGTATTTAACATTGACCTTTTAACTATAACTTTTCTTAGTTCTCTCAGAAAGCGTTCATGTTTTAATTCCCTACCGTGTTTACGCTCTTTGAACTATTAAAAAATTAGTGTGCCTTCACCACAACATTCGGTATAAAACGATGATGGTGGTGAAAACAGCTCATTATTGATCGCAACTCAGTTTGGTTCTTTGGTGATGTAATAGCAACCAAAGCCTTGTACCGAAAACTGCTCTGCCTGTGTCCTATGTTGAACATGACGAAGCTTAGAAAACGCAACTTTCGTACTTGAAACAACCACTTGGAAGACTTGGCAACAGTGTTCTTATCTCTGAAGTGTTTCAGATGCGAAAGTAACTTCTTATCATGCTCTTCTGCACTGTCTGCGTATACGATTACATCATCTTGATAAGCGCCAACTGCTGGTAAGTCGTAGCCTGTAACAGTCCATTTGAGACATGTAATCCAAACGGTAGAAAATTGTACTGAAACAATCCCCAGAACGTATTAATTGAGATGAATGCCTTAGAACGGAATCTATGGGTATGTGTTTGTTAGATCGAATCCAGAAAACACTTTGCTACCATTCCGGGTTTACATAAAATCCTCTGACCCCTCGGTTGTCGCTGCACAGTTTTTCAGCCTCTGATTCAGCGTCAATCTATAGTCGCCGCAGATCCCAGATGATTCAGCATCTTCTCTCGTAACGACAATAATTGGCGTGGCCCATAAGAGTAAGTTAAACTGCGTGATTATAACATCTTCTTTCAGCTCGTTGAGAGTATTGTGCACATATCCTCTCAGTCCATATGGTATTGTTAGGCGCTTCAAAAAACTAGGTCCCCTTGTACTTCCAGTCGTGCTGACCCTACTTTCATTTCCCCAGCACTATGTGAACGTTGGACAACCTCGCTGCGTAACTGGTTTTGAGACCCTCTATCCAGACCCCTCTTGTAGTTAGCACTCATTAAAAGAGTACAACTGAGCTATCTTAAAGTCGTTGATCTCGGAATGGCTGAGGTTCTTTGACAGCAAGAATCGTACTAGAACCAGCTCATTATCATTATCAATCACGACTGCATGAGCTTCATCGGACAAAGCCAAACTGTACGTATTTCAACCGTCATTGACCTCCACGGAATGTCAGGACTATGCAATCTAGCTGTGGCTTAGAGACAATGTGTTCGCTATTTCTTGTGTCCACAATGAAATCATACTCGTATCCCATCTTGAATTTGAAACATATTAATAGAGTGCTGACCTCTGGAATTTAGCTGTAAAGTGTAGATAGTAGATATTCCTATATTTGTCTCTCTAGTCTGATTGGGGGTGGCATTACTGACCTTCGTGTACCCTCTTAATATGACCAGATTTATCAAGTCAATTACATATAACATTACGTGGATCGACAGGATAATCGTGTGTAACGAGCAGCAAGAGAAACAACTGTTCACTTTCTTTGTGCCGGGATAAATAACGGGTACTTGAAGAAACTATGGAAACTTGTTTACTGGTTAACTTCTTATAGCAGTGTACGCTGTGGTCTTTTAAAATAGCTTAACAGTCGAATCAACAGTAGAGCATTCAAGTCGTCTTTCTGTTCGCAGATGTTTTGGGCTTCTTGGGAAGTGATGTCTTGTTTGACCAAAAATTTACTCTGAAGATCAGTAACATTGACACTGGCAGTCAGTCAATCACGCAGATGTTTCTCCAGCTTGTCAATAACATTGGAACGGGTAGCTTGTTTTTGCACGTGTAGAAGGAACTCATGAAAGCTCGTTCGTTGAACACATAACTGAATTGAATTTCCTAAGTTTTGTGGCATGGAGGTTGATGGAAAGCACGTGTCTAAGCAGCAGTGTTTTTCAGTTTGTTGAACGGCAATGGGGCTGGGAAGTTCGGGTAAGCTAGATTCTTCAATAGTGAACACAACTCACGACGACCAGTCGCAAAGAAGAATGCTGATCGGTTTTCCGTGTACACATTATGACGAATACTGCTTCAGACCTCGAAACTTCCGGCCCATTTCTCGATTTCACTAGCACTAGCATGAGGGTTTGGTTGCATAATTGCAGGTAGTTCCGTTTTTCGAGGCAATATCAGCCGCATTTTTTTACGAAATGGAACCCATCGTATGTTGTGTAACCTCTACTGCTCTAAATAATTTATTATTATATCTGCTATCACAGAATTCAATAGACTGTCCACTGGAACTCAGTTTACTCGTGACATGCGCTGATACGCCGAGGTTTAGAAAGCATCTGCTATTCGTGTGCTCAACCATTACTTAGCACACATTCTTTTTTGCTTACGTGGGTCGGTATGTCACTCCCGAATTATCTTCGTTAACCAAACCGACCGCAATAAACTTAAGTTGCGTGACAGCCTGATTCTTTGCAGACGCTTCGTGCGTGTCTTCCTGCTGGCCGGATACCTTCAGTTTTGACAAAGATATCTGTCGGCGTAGTACTGGTACGAATTTGATGCAGCTAGGTTTTGTCTCTGATCGCAGCGGTTAACACCAGCCTGTGAGCCGCATTCGAAGTTTTCATCGGCTGTTCGGGTGCTACCTGACTTTTGCAAAAGTTACTGTCATGGACAAGCGTCAAGTGAGGAAGATTTGATAACCTCCCGTCGTTATCGAAGCTTGCGCAACAAGTGTCATTATGCCATCGACGGGTAACTGTCAAAACTGCACATCATCGCAAGTTTATTCGGGGCGGAATCATACTATCTCTGGGTCTCGCATGAGCATCCATTCATCTAGGATAATTAAAAGCGTTCGACTGCTTAGGTTGTTTGTCTAAAACAATATTCTTCCATTTTGTGAGTGAGTGGTCCATTGGTGGCGACCCTATATTTTTATTTCTATGTTTGATTTCCGATTGCCACTTGCATTGTTTTTGTTCCGAAATTTTGTATGTGCCTAAACTTTTGTTTGAACGAGTTGGGATACCGAAAAGTATTCCGCGCATTCGAACGTACGACTCACGCCGCACGTTTGTATACTGTTCCGCTGTGTTATCGTTTCGTTTTATAATTCGCTCGCTTTAAAGTCTACTTCGCGTGTCAACAATATACTCCTTGCGTTATTTACAACCAGTCGTCTTCGGTTCGCTCGGTCCTACAACTGGGAGGGTCAACAACCAAAGACTCGTCATTGTGATCGATTTGCAGGTCAAAAGTTTCATTTTATCCTTCGACATTCTGTTAAGAAGCTGCTGCTTCCTGAAATGGAAGTAAACCAACAAATCTGGTGGTGCGGAGCATTGTCGACATCCTTAGGACTTTAGTGATCATTTCACAGACAAGAAACAAAGGAATCTAGTTGGCTCCGAAGATTTTTTTTGCAGCTGGTTTGGTTTAGTGAAATATGCACTTAAGGAACTTGCTTAACTCAAGCGTTCGTAATAACAAGTCTGATGCTGTGCCTGCATGTCATTTCGATCGGACACTTCGCTGAGATGCCGTTTTGCTCCAGTAGCCGAATATGATTGGCTATGGTATTTAGCAATCCTCTACCGATCATGTATCGAGAGGTTCTCTCAGTTCAATCCCCTCACAAACAAGCTTGCTGACCGAACTCCAAGTCTTGTGAGGCGGTCTTCCATTCCCCGCAATACACACTTTCTCAACCACACGCCGTTTCTTTCACTTTTCCCCCGGGTTCTACCTCGTACAACCGGCAATCAAGACAGCTTACTCACCGCTTTTTCTTCTGCTTATCATTGTTATTGTAACGCGTTGTTTGAAAAGCGGTAGATCTCAGGCTCCTCCGTCGTGTGCCTCACTGAAAGATATTCACATCTAAAAATAATTTGGGAAAGTAATGAGGGCAAAAGTTTAAATGTGCGCAGAGCGTTTTTATGTACAAAACGTCCAACACTTTTCTGATGATACTTTTCTTTTAGTTTATTCAAAGAATTAGATGTTTAAGAAGTAGGTTGTGTAAATCGGTTGTAAGAGTCATATTTGTTGTGACTGGTCGGATTTATCACAAGACCCGGACGAAAATTTGGGATGAACTGCAAACAGAACAAATCTGGAAGTTGCAGAAAACTTTATCTAAAATAATGGAGAAAAGCATTAGGTAAAACAACACCAACGACGAATGTCAACAATTAGTCGTCCTGTATTTGAAAACGAAGGAAACGGAAAGAAAATAACCAGAAATGCTTATACTCAACCTCTCTGGATTGTGACCAGTCCGGAAAAAAGGACATTCCAGAAAATTCCGAAGACTCGAATAGAGATGTAGAACGTTCAGTCGATAATCGGTCGTAGGTCCACAAAACCGATTAGGCAAAAAGAAATCATGTACAACATGACAGTAGTATCACTGTTAATTAAGTTTGCCTGCCTAGTTTTAACTTGTCTGAACTAGCGTCAGGAAACACGTTGGCCGACTTATCCAAAATCCTAGACACTAACATCAAATGCTCTTCCCACACACTTGGCAATATGTTCCGAGAGAGTGAATGGCAATTCCACAAAATAAAGTCCGAATGAAACAAACAGTCATGAGGATGAAACCATGCACGAATTTAACTAAGAATCAGTTATCACGTTTTCGTACATCATCCACACAGGAAACGGAAAACATTTTGGTTGTGACAACGGTTGCCTCTGATCTTCGTCACATCTGGTCGTTAAATATTCTGATTTGTGACAGACGTGAGAGACAACGTTTTAATGTACAGTTATTGGGCCGTATTTATCTGATAAAGCACGGAGCGCAAAAGAGAAGTCCAAAAGGAACCATTTTATAACGCGAGCACATTGACGTTCAGTAATTACGCGGAGGATTGAAAGAAACTATCAGCTGTGCCGAGTGTTTCATATTGTATTTCCTTTGGAGACGAATTCGCATGCACCGGATTGGGGTTGGTGTGCATAAAACAATTGGACTCACTTATAGGACTGAAATGTTAGCTCCTACTCTTGGTAACGTAAACGGATGATCACACTTGTGACTAATGAGAGAAGTGGTGGAAATGGTAGTTCGGGTTGATGATTTTGATGTTCGATCACAAAGCGCGGCAAACAACCGAGCTCCTGGATGCTCTCAACAACTAAGCAAACAGTTCAATAATACTAACTCATACTGAAGATACACCGGATATCTGCCGCTCAATTGCTGACATGTGGTAGGAAACTCGATTTGGTGTAAAACACCTGAGAACATTTGAGCACAGCTTTCGTACTCTACAGTTAACTTGATGTAACGGACGACCTCTCCCACTGATTAGAATTAACGCCGATCATTTTCTTGCACATCAAGTTGCATTAATTATAGCCCAGTTGACAGGAGGTGGGAAGTATACCATGTGTGCTCAAACTACCATCCCTCTATTCAAAACGGAGAGAAGACATTCTTATGGAATTGTTAAGGCCATTCGATACGCGGATAAAATGCACTCTCTGCGTACATTCAAAAAAAGGTCAGCGATGTTCAAGGTTGTAGTCTACATCGATAAAAAAAGTCCATTGAAAGCCGGTTACCGTGACATTTTGACTTAAGCACACAACAGTAGAATGAACATGGGAATAATACAACGTCAGGACGTCAACTCCACCTGTTGGTTCAGGGTCATTCAACACAATAGCGGGTATCCGCCAATACATCGCGCGTAACTGGCCCTTTAAAACAAATAACCTTCGATCGTGGGTTGAAAGGTTGTTCGAGTGAGACTCGCACATCATCACCAGTCGACTATAAAATCAGCAGAAAGTACTCAGTGTGGTGAAGGGTCGATTCGTAACTTTGGCACATAGTGTGGTGGATTGTCAGGCCGGAGGGGCGAGTATCCAAACACTCGGCGGAATGCCTCAACGCGAGGGGGAGGCAAGTCCACCAACCCTCAACGATCGGATGGCGAACAACAGGGGCAATCGGATGAGTCATCGCTCGATCGGATCGTATCAACGGGCGAGACATGGCACGCAAAACAGGATGGACGACCAAACTGGATGCTCGATTATTTAAACACTCGGAGGAATATCTCCACACGGCCGTGGAGGGCAGTCAAAGCTCACAGTGGATAGATGGGGGACAACACGAGCTACCGGACGAGCCATCGCTCTAGGGAATCGGACCAACGGACGAAGATTGGCAGACCGAAAACCCCCGGATAGAAGGCGCCGATCACCTACATAAACCATGCAGTAGTGCACACAACACGTGAGCGGAAACCTCGGGGTGTTGTGGACTAGAATTCTCACTCATAAACGCGAGCGCGCGAGTAGCATGTGAACTAGCGTGTTGGACAATAAAGATTGTGCTTTATTGGACGCCTTTTCACTACAATAGCCCAATCACTTAATCTTATACAGACCAAAGTGCTAAACCAATGGATTCGATTGACAATCAACACCATCATTTTCCAAAACCATATAGTTGACTACACGTCAGCGTCATCCTCCGACCTATACTCCTAAGTTGACGAGGGGGTCGGGCTTGTGTGCTGTTTTGATCCGACGGGCTATGCTGACCAGAACTCCGGTCTTTCCAAATACAACCTTGTCAGACAGGCCAAAGGGGAGCAGTCAGACGAAAAGCAGTTACACTCATGGGATTGTATGTCGCACCACTGACCGCGTAGGTGTGCCTAGACAGCGAGGCACGATCCTATGAGCATACAGCAGAACTATTTTTATAGTTGCGGTACTACCGTCTTCCGTATCAGGAAGAAGGGGGTTAGAAAAGGTACCCTCAAACAAAGAGCACTCCGATCGCCCAACGGTTGACCGTGACCGCCGGCGTATTACCCAACACGGTCGAAAAACATCTATCACCTCCGAAAAGCCTGATGTAGCTTCGAGTAAATCCACTGTGCGCAGCAGCGCTCAGAATCAGACATCAATGTCCTACTCACCGTGCTCTCGGGCTAGGCAAGCCCCACACTGCCAAGTGAGTCAGACTGTTGAGGCGTTGGCTACGGGTAGGGTCCCCAAAGAAAACCCTATATCCTGTTGTCTCGCGGGTCAGACTTTTAAGTCAGAGACGCTTGTTGCTATGCCACATACTACGTATGTATAAGATGTGGTTAGACTACGCTTATCCGGACAGACGCATTCGAGGTAGCCAGTTTCGGACCCAAAGCCATGAGATGGGTAGTGAATGCATCTTCCATCGATTTATCAATTCCAACAGATTTGAATTATGAAACGTACTCTCATAAGATGGTAACAAAAAAGTGGTTGATTAATATCACTTAAAGCAACAAAATATTTTCACATAAGCGTCGACATCAAACTTTCTTTCATGTGATACCTGAGTGCATATAATTAAAAAGATTATTTTTGTGTCCACCAGTTAGCTGATCAGCAAGTGATAAGTTGACAGTGAAAGTGAAGTCAGAATGGCATAGCAATAACAAAATCACAGAAAGTATACATTTCTTTTGAGCCAGTGTGAACATAATCATCGAAACAGCAAGTGTTGAAGCAGAAGAAAAAAACGAAACATGGAGCCAGCATATGATCCAGAGAGTCCTTGTTATTGCCGGTTTAGTGTTCAGTTAACCAATAAGATAGCCAGGTAGAGACAAGGAATTGATGAAGAAGATCGGAGTCAATGTACAAGATTCAGCAATTACGCACTTGATCCAAACGATGATAATCGGCCTCCAATAAGTCAAATACGTCGAATACATGCCAACGTACTGTATGCAGTGAAATAATTCAGTCATGCGGGAAATCGGCCACAAGAAACTTGTTAAAACTAAATGGTAAATGTACCAGTATGGAAATACAGCGGCAGATCAATTACATACAAGATACTTTTCAGTGAATCGATGAAGAAGTTTTTATGTGGTATCAGATGTTGCGGTGTTTATTACAGTTTTTAGTTTGCTTTTTTTTAAAGTAAATCACAGCCCCTTTTACGTACAATGAGATGTTTGAATCAACAGACGTGGTGGTAAATTGTTAATCAGAATCAAGTCAGTCCGAAGAAATAGAGGGACCATTCACACTGGAATGGAGAAGAACAAGATGAGTGGTCCTCTGTCGGCTGCCTGAGCTGGGGAGACAAAGGAATTTGTGCTAACGCTTGAAAAAAGTGTACACATACAATTGAACTTCATGTTGCCCAAAATGTTATCATCAAAAACGGCAATACATCCGTGGTCCGTGCTGAAGCTTAACTGTCACAAACGATAAAGAGCAGGCCCTGAACATGGAGTAAAATGAAAGAGAAAAGACTGGACCTAAACACGAAAAGTTACTACGTCTACATACAAACATTCAACATTAAGGTGCCTACATCATGCAAACAATCCAGCTACAGATGAAAGTAAGGCTTTCACTGCTCTGCATAAATAAGTGCACTTACTTCACAGAAAACCGGGCTAACAAATAACATTTACACCGCTGAGTCTGG
Organism: Paragonimus heterotremus; assembly: GCA_013368495.1. Taxonomy (NCBI): domain Eukaryota; kingdom Metazoa; phylum Platyhelminthes; class Trematoda; order Plagiorchiida; family Troglotrematidae; genus Paragonimus; species Paragonimus heterotremus. The sequence goes on from LUCH01001627.1 coordinate 83,451, forward strand.
CTGACCGTCATGTCAACTAAAATCTACGGCTCTCAAATGCCCGCCTCCCAACCCCCTTGTTGCTTATCCGTCGCTGACACTCGATGCAAGCGATCAGAAGCTGACATCGATGATCAAATACCTAAAGACAACTCACGACTTCTACCCTGAGCGGCCAAATTTCACAGCCTACGTATTCGCTTCATATACACAACCTTTAAGCATTATAGAGATGACCCCTTTTGGGATAAGTCGTCAAGATCGGTTTAAATGGAAAGTTTCTCAATGATTCATCTAGACTTGAGTATGTTCATAACCTGGGACCTTCAATGTGAATCGTTCACTAAACCTGATGGACACAGTCTAAACCTCATTGACAGCCAGTATGATCGATAGATGATCTCCGCCATCCAAACAAAACCAGTCACTTCGTTCTCCTGGACCATGCAGTGTTCAGCTGCTGATGGCTGGAAGAAACCTCATGACGCAGTCGGGGACTATGAAACATTGACTGCTTTCCACTGTGAGGAGCCACCTGCCAGAATGGTGAGGTCACAACCACCTACATTGATGATTCGAAACCTTCTCGGATATGACGGTGAGTCACAGTCACCGGTGTGTGTACATTTAAGATCGATTACTGCTTTTTTTATGAATCTCTACTGTTTTTACTCGGTTTTTATTCTTCATGCATTTGTACCCATCAATCTGTTATTTTGTGCACCAGCCAGGACTAACAGCAACCCAACAGATGCAGCTCAGAGCTGAAAATGAGTGAACAGTCAGTATGCCGAACTCAATCAAACTGCGTTAAATCAGGTGAAATGACGTTTCATTGAATAAACAATGTTCAGTGAAGGAGAGTACCCGATGAGTAATAACAATAAACTGTTTGAGAGAATGCTCAGCCAGTGCAAAAGTAGAAGTAAAGTGAGTTGTCAGTGGGAACCGCACTCTGCTCATGGCAGCCCTTAGCCAGCTACGCAATACCAACTGCCTTGTCCATTCTGCTTCGTCAACAGTGTATTGTTCTTTCTAACGAGGTACGGTACAACTGCCATGCGTTTTGCTCTAAAGACAAGATATTGAATCAGTCTGTTATGGAGGGCGAACGTCATTCACTTGACAGTTACAGGGAAGTTCAATTACATCCTAAAGCGAAGTTGAAACATAACTTCACAATCAGAGGTTCGTCTGACAAATGGTCGTGTTTGGTACTTCCATTTTAAAAACCTGTTTAATATTGAATATTTGATTCGGAATGAAGGGAAACACTTCATGTCTGCCGTTTAATGTTTCAAGTCGAGCATCAATCAAAGTTGACCGCATCCTTCATATTCAGGTAAACTTTCCGTCCCTCTTTCGAAAAGAAGCACAAGACTAGAATTTTGCTCGTGTTAGAATTCAGCACTAATGCATATTAGTGTCACGACCGGGACTAGAACTGCGGTCACTGCACCAGACCTCACATTAAGTACACCGGGTTATCACACCTGAACGCTCAAACACCTTCGCTTGAGTAGTGATCAGGTCGCCCGATTGTTTCGATAAGAAACGCAATTATTGTCCGTTATCTCAAATCAACAACCCCACGATTAGCCCTTCAGAGACAGGTTGAAATAACCGATTTCATTAAACCTGCCAGGCGATATTTTATATTAGTGTTGAACAGTCGGGGATTTACCTAATTTCAAGTTGAACATCAGTCATATTTGATCTCAGCCTTTGCATTTAGACAGAATATCCACAAGCGAAAGTGGTTGAGCGTTCACGTATGAAAATTCGGTCGAGCCTAATGAGTGGTCAATGAAGTAATCGTCAATACGACTGCATCAGGAAAGCGTGATAGGAGTTATAGTCTCGGCTGTGGCAAGCACTGTCTGGCTTTAAAGAGTCCAGTGACTGACCGGAAGGTTTTTCCGAATGCGAAGGCCGCGTTCAAATGTAGGCGGTTCAATTTGAAATTGAATGAATCCCCGACTACTCATCAGTAATTTGACGCTACGTTGAGCTGCACCCCTCCACCACTGGTCCGATACGATCTTAACAGTGCCTTGGTTTTAAACTTGTACACAAGGTCAGGTTACAAACATTAAACCAGAGTCGATTTCCGGTGCAATCAGTTCTAAACCAGATAAGGTCAATGACTATCGATTCAACTAACATCAGTCGAGGCCAATGCATAAAAACATTATCAGTGGAATTGCAAGGTCATATAACTTCCTGGTTAACTGTTTCAATGCTCCTAGTGGGAGTTAGGGAAAATAGTAGGAAAAAGTAGTTGAATGTTTAGGTAAACATGCCGGCCATTTTAGCGTAACTGTTTGCGAATAAAGTTTGTAGGGAAGTTTAATCGCATAAGTCTAACGAAATTGAAACAATATTGAGTAAACTAAAGGAGATGGAGCAAAATACCCGCGAGACTTTCAAGAGGATTCTTTTTGGACCATAGAAGAGAATCATGCTCAATAACTGGTTGCGACCATTCAATGAGTTCAATAAAATTGTGTGGGCTCAATCGATTTAAAACAGTATGAGTACAAGAAAAAGAGGTTCAGATAGATGAAATAATGTCATGTAAACTGTTACTAAATTCCAAAAGTACAATTTATCTACACAAACGGCGAATCATCAACGCTAACGACGAATGGTTTGGAGTTCTGTCTACCATTACGTCATAGAATTAAGGATCGGAGTTTAGGCAAGAATGCAGATCGGTGGTGTAATCTCTAACCATAGCAACTGCATGGATTGCGCAAAGCTGATGTGTGAACAGAGAACTGGGTCGCGCAATGCAGTGGCGATCAATTCAGCGGTGGCCAACATCCGGTGTGTCACGTTTGATGTGATTGATCGGAACCCTGTAGGCTAAATGGAAGGCCTGAGTGAAGTCAGTTCGGTGATCGATATCAAACACATGTGCGTCGACTACGTTGTTGAGGGATTTTACCAAACTAGTGCCGAGCCACACTGGGTGATATTCCTTGATCCTTTTGGACAAACACCTCGTCTTGCAATCTACACATTCTCATCATCATCATAGAGAGCAATACATCAGTGGTTCACACTGATACCTAACTGCTTGCACATTCTGCAAGAGTATGTGCCCAAGCATGCACTGGTCTATATAACTGGATAAAAAAGGTTACAACAGCCAAATGCTGTCATCGGTGATGCAGATAGGTAGTTTGGAGATCCGCACACAGTCAGGACACGGGGGATGAAATTTGTCTGAGTGGACGTCAGCGATGTGATTTTTGGCCACAGCTCGGGATCGAATTGACCAAAACAACAGTTGCAAGTGTTGCCTATACAGACCAAGCAGGTCTTTCGTGTAATTCACAAAGTTCCGAACAACCATCCCAAGCCAGTCAGACAACAAATGCTGTGTACTAGGGAATCGACTGCCAGTTAATAACGCAATCCGGCTCTTCGTTTTTATGAGAGGTTCAGACAAGCCATGCCATTGATGCCGACCATACGGATCAAGTGTTTTGTTTCATATCCTTTAGCTTCTAAATATTGTCTCAATTTCAATCAACAAACATAACTGTACTGATCTGATGAAGCTCAATCAGCTTCCGAAAAATGGCCCATGATCAAAGCGTGCTCGATCGATCACACGAGCCACTAATGTGTCGTCCTCTTGCACTCTCAGCAAGTGGTCAAACCTCTGACCCCCCACACAACCAACAGAGTACGTTTACATCACATAACACGAGAAAGAGCAGCATGCTGAGCGAAATTTGGGACGGACGACGGAAAGTATCTTGCAATTACGTCAAAATCATCATCATGGACAGCAATACATCAGTGGTTCACACTGATGCTCAACTGCCACGCAGTATGGAACTACTTGTGTTATGATTATTCATGATTGTGTGTGTGCTGAGATACTGCCAGGAGGCCCAGACCTACACAGGAGAACGATTAGGGTTCTCAACCAAAGCCTTTGGCTGAAAGGCCTATACCACGAGGTAGTTGGTGGGTGGCGATGTACCGGAACTGGTACGTTTTCCGGAAAAAGATGCCAGCCTTCTTCCAACTCCCAACCTGGAGGACCAGGAGACTGATTAGTCAGACCTCTACCTATTGGCCTGCCTGGTATGAGTGACTGTCGGTTTGGTGGCCACACCGTCCACTTTAGCCCAATAGGTCATCGAGATGCGCAAGCCGTCACACCACGCCAAGGTCCAGTCTCGTTGTCACAGAAATAAAAACACTAAAGCAGCGTCCAAACAAGATATCAGCGTCTTCAAATGCGGAGCAACAGGTCAATACCGATTATTTAATTGATCCCGTCGCATCATTCCCTGCGTTGCTACGAAATCAAATCCCAAAGTTGTTGGTAATCGTAGGAACTGATTACTAAACTGCACCGGCTAATTCTGTGCGCGGAAAGGTTATGACGCAACTGGTAGCATTGTCACGGAAGTGATACTGCCTTTTAGTAAGAAGGGTCGCGTTCAATTGCTTTTCTTGTAGCCTCGAGCTGATCATACATATTCAACGGTTCGACGTTTCCGAACGATAACAATAGATTGGATGTTAACACTTCGTAATATTCGTCATTTGCTGTGCTGACAAGCGTGGTTACGATGCCGTGAGAGACAACTAACACACCTTATAATTCGGTCGGTTCAAGTTACTAGATGTGAGTGAACGGCGGAAGTACATTATGAAAGCCTCAACAAGATTAGGCGAATCGTCAATTGGATAGCAGAATCCCAAACTTCTATCCCACACAGCCCGGACAAGTTGCAATCGGCACAAAAGCCAACGCACGCAAACAGTTGGATGTACCTGGTGTAATTTGACCGACGCGGGTATGTAGGTGACGGTTGTATCCAGATTAGCATGTACTACACTTCACGGAAGGACCACCATCTTCACAACGACAGTTGCAAACACTGGTACAATGATGACTTCAGTTACCGACGTGAACAGGCCGATGACATTGAGGAATGTTAGCACTGAGAGAAAACAGAGCTATCAGAAGCCCAACGGAAGTAGATTATTGCGCACAAGCCAAGCTTTCCAGAAGACTTGTTCGGCACCAAATCTAACAGTCGAAACGCCCGGGAACAATGTTCAGAAATTTTCCATCCGTTTTCTATGGGCAATCATGAGTTCCTCCAACCGTAATAGGGTGAACGTAGCGCCGTTCACTATCGTGAAGCAACCGATGCCTATTCAAATCAAAACCCCAACTTCCGGCGCCCCTTTCCAGAGAAAAAAACTACCGTGTTCTTCAGTCCCCCTGGAATCTCTGGCCCAGGATCTAGAACTGCTCGCAGCTGTATTTGATGATCTTCCCACGGCAGCTCTTGTTAGGTAACAAAATAAGGTACACGGATCGGTCAAAGAAATGTGTTGAACAAATTGCATGGAAACTAAAAAACAGAATAACCGTATTTCGACCAAGAGTAAACACTTCGTACTTGCAAGTGAATGATCGTATCAATTCCAACCCTAGATTCATCTTCACAAACCTCCGGTTTCATTAGCATCAGTCAGCGGAAAGCAGTCTTAACTCCTGAAAAATGTCCCGTATTGATTCACGTCTTGTTTGCATTAAACCAGCAAACAAAACAGCACATGTAGATAGCTGCCACGTCACCTGCACGCTCATAGATCAAGTAGTAATATGCATATATTGTCATAAAACTGACAACGTTAGTATGGTTCACTTACAGTTGCAGTGTGCGATACAGTAACACAACGTTTTACGCTCACGATCGATCCGAGTAAATGAAATTTCACCACATCAACACGTACAGTTTAATCTAAAAGCGACACTTCCGACAAGGTATCTGCTCCTCCGGAATCAGCAAACAGAGGTGACAGCGAATGAATGATTGGTACCTTCCGGTATGTAAAAAAGGTTGAGTATTCAAAATAATCACAGTACGAAATAAGTCACATTACGCACTTAGCAGAGGATCGTAAGCCAAGAAATATCTGTTGAACAAAGAAAGGATTTTCACTAATAAGTAGGTATTTATTGCAATATACATTCAGTCGAACTTACATAATACATTCATTTAAAATAGATGAACGGGGGTAATACTGAGCAAGGGTCTGGTCGGAAATGTGAGAGTAAACCAAAGAGGAGCAGAAGGAGAGTAGGGAAAAAAGTCGGGTGAAAAATACTGGGGTAAAGTCAAAATAGAGTGATCACACAAACATCACTGATCGGTTTGGAAGCGTATATCAAGTGGCATTTTGTTGAGAAAGTACTAGCTCGGATGTCAACGAGCATGGATCAGCCTGGCGACGTGGGTGATGATGGTGGTGACGATTCAGCATGTGCCAATGAAGTAGACAGCTTGCACAAAACGATCTGAATCAGCCAAACCAGCATCTGGAAGATCCACGTGAACGAATATGGAAACCAAAAGGTGATTTGACTCAAAGTCTGACTGGCTGTTGTCATGCATGAAGCATTGCTGGATTGTGCGAAAAATAGTGTTTGAATTAAGGAAGCTTATAAGCAAATGGTTTTGAAATAAGTTTGAAATGAGCAGGAGTGGCAAATAGATCAATCGGAATGTTGCACTTTATAGATGGTTTCCCATAATCGCCATGAAAGATGATAAGCTTAGAGTACTGCAAATGGAGAGGGAATGGGTTTAACGCCAAACAGAAACTGGGACCTAATTGGCATTGGCTAGTTCTACGATAGCTTAAAAAAGCGAACAATGAAACAATCCTTTAGTAGGCGAATTAGACATACTACGCCACGACTACAAAACACAAAAGCGGTTAAGTTTATCCTATTCGACTGATTGAAGTTTTTTCACGATAGCGAAATTTTCCAAACCTAAACAAAGATATCATTAAGCTTAACAGGTCACATGTGACTTTTGGATGGATTAAATTGCACACGACCAACTTCGATTTTTCCGGGAGTAAAAAAAACAACCAGTGAACAGACACATTCCTGGTTTGTTTGCATCGGTATATAATATTGTCTTCGGACAGTACGGTAAAATACTGCCTATTCCCGTTCACGGAAGCACTTGGGGGTAGAGTGGTTTTTGCAGGACATTACATATGGACGACTGTACACACTGTCTGCTCGGTTTGGTGTGTGAGGTCAAACAGGCAACGATGTTTCACATAACTGAAACGTAAGTTGTTTATAATAGTTGTCGAACCCAACCCGGCCGGGTAAGCGACTGCACGTAAACTCTTGCCTTCCTGCTCGGCTAGATGTAACTGGACGAGGCTGATGAATGCACGCGAACAGATAGGGGTGAAACACAGAGTAATGCTGACCAAAATATATGTTCATGACAAGCGGCTAATGAGCTAACTAACAGGAAACGATTTAGAGTCAGCACAATCGAAAGCACAATCATTCGTGATTACCAAGGGATTGAACACATCATTACCGCCTGTCCACCTGATTCTAGACATGGATAGAAATAGATCTATGACTAGATAGGGACGGTCTCACTGTTTGTTCTGAAGTTAAAACAAAACCCACGCTTCAGTTACAGCTATGTCATTGATAGTGGAACGGATTGGCTGCGCAAGCCTATGTTGGTCAGTCTAAACCCGCTGGGGGTCTGTAAATTTTATCAACTCTTAAGTGAGTTTGGTAACCACAATTGAACAACTACGGTTCGCTGTAAGGATTATCCAGTAAAGTTATCAACGCCACCCGAAGACGAATCTCTCGGGTTATTGATCAATGGATCAGGATGAAATTTTTGAACTATTCAGCAAAGAACACTTGTCTGAATGGTGTGTTTAAAGCTCTTACAGCCTGCCACTGAATTGCTTACATAATATTGTGTTAATAACAACACTCGCAGGATAAAAGTTTTATATAAAAAAAGTAATCAGCGAAGAAAAAATCAGGTTCAAAAATAACATACAAGGAAGCCAGGAGAATGCAGACAGATAAATAATACAAATTTCAGGGAAGAAAAGATTAACAGAAGGATCGAAAACCATACACTATCACACAATAAAGTTAGTTTTCTATATACGACACTGACCGAAAAAGGCGGTTGACCAGCATCGTCTGATTACCCGATGGGACATGAGTTAGGCAACAGCAAACCGGATAAAGATAGTAATCAATGAAAATGGTGCTGTCGATTGAGAGTAGCATCTAAGGAGTAGTAATGCTGTGATTTTGTCCAAGGCGCTTGTGGGATCACCATAATGGTTCTTAATGCACGGAAGCAACGGTCAAACTGATGCTTTGCCATAAGATACGCACGTGACAAAAACGACCTACAGGTAGCATGTGTTGAAGAAAGACTAACACTGGTCAAATACGAAGAAGGATACAATCGAAACGGTTCTGCTACGGTGGTAGCCACAGCTGTTTCCAAAGTAAACTCATCGGTGAAACCACCGTTCACGTGAAGTACATAGGTGCATCCATCCGCAGGCATACCGGCTATAGTGTAGCAACCCCGCTGGATACGCACCAGACGGAAACCACGGTGTTCGTAGAATTGTCGCGCGGCATGGTTGGTACGTAATACATGTAAGTAAATGGCGTAGCAAACCGGTGGGTATGGCGGAAATAATTCGACCAGATCTAATGGTGAGCGAAAGGTTCTGTTATGGTGTGACGGTCGATCGGCCGGACTGAATTTAATCTGGAAAAGATAAAAACGTGTATAACAAATGTTGGGTACGTGATATATAAAAAGCGTTAGTTTGGACCAACTAGTTATGAGCACCTAATCATGAAGTGTGAGTGAAAACATTACAAAATAACAGCTACACACCACATAACATGTGCCAACATGAACAAACTGTTTAGAGTCGACAGATATCCCAAGTTTCCCGCTACTGAATCTCTAATTCAATCTCGTTGCGAAGCTTCAGTGACCAGATTTAGCGTAAATTCTGCGGACTGGTATCAAAAAGGATAGAAAAACAGGAGTTAGGATTCAGTCAGAGAAAGCCATGAACGTATAATTTTCACACAGCGTACATTGTGTTCAAATTGTTTGGTAATTTGCAATAACGTTCGGCTTCTATTAGCGCATCACGCATAAAGATCAGCACATTCAAGTTCAGTGGGCTCAATGATAGAGCTTTAGCCATACGATCCCAGGATTTGCACTACTAGAGTTTGCTGCCATGCAACAGACAAAATAAAACATAAGCTGAGTATAACCAGGGGACTAGAATTCAAACCCAATCGCAGCTGATGCGAAAAAAGGGTGATTTTGGAAGCCGTGCATGGGCTAAATGCACCCACGTTTCTCAAAGTTTGACAGACGCGTTCAAGACGTGTCTGTTCGAATCCGCATTCTCAGGTATGATGTGCGGTGGAGTTACCATTCCACTAGCCCAAAGCTAATCACTTATACTTATAAACACAAACAGAGTTAATGAGCATACGTGTAACACTGTGCCACCAGTATGGATTAGACATGAGAGCTTATTGCAATGCCTTCGGTCTAGACTTGCCGTGGTTTTACGTGCGCGCACTCGCTTCACGATATCAACTGCTTACCAGACTTTCAATGAACTCCGGCAATTCATCCAGTTACCATCACTGAAGCGAACCAGATAATCATATCGAGCTCAGCATGTTGACCTACAACCTACTGGAATATGAAAAACAGCTAAGATGATGGCCAGAGTAGTAGAATTCAGAACAGTTGGACAGATACATTTAAGGCATTATGAGCCAATCAGATAACAATCAAAATGTTGGCGGTAGATGTGCACGGAAGACCACACAACACAGTTACAGGAAGCTCATGAGATGTTTTGTCTCACTGCTGATCCCACAAAATAAACGTACGTTTAATCATACACTGAGGAGAATATATAAACCAAGTGCAATCTTTGTGCCAGAACACGAAAAATGTCAGAGGTTAATGCGTAGCATGCATAGAGAAAACTTCATCCTCAAAGCACAATATGAACAATGTAGCCTAATAAATGAGGTCTGCAGTTACTGAACAGAAAGGGGTTAAGATTTCTTCACTCAACTGCAAAAAGCTCAGGTGATAAGGACTTGTGAGGAACGCAGTAACTTTCAACAGCGTTCGGATATTACAATATAATACAATATTCCAGCGATGTAACTTTGTACGGACATTCAGGCCGCTCCATGAGAATGACTTTACTTCGGCCTAGTCCGCCGGATGAGCACAATTCTGAATAGACTCTTGACGATCACAAGGACAAAACAAATTTCAGGTTCACGGAAGTGTAGATACTTTTGTATCTAGATAGGAACTTTCAGAGACGTAGCAGTACATAAGGAAATGACGAAGCGTGGAGCCTGGCAACAAAATACAAAGAAGGTTCATTAAAAGTAGTCTACCGTTTTGTAAATAAGAACGAAAGCTAAAACAATACTCCTTTCTGAAGAAAATGTGTACAGCTGTGTGCGGTGTTCCGGATATATTGCCCGATCAGAATATGGCGTAAGAGGCACGTAAGCCGGTGTGAAAATCGACAACTCGAAAAATCACCAGTACTTAACAAAGCACTCAACACCGAGGAACGAGTGCATACAGATACTTCTGCAGTGAATCGAGAGTGACAGTCATTCACGTTTCATGACTGATTCCCACAGGCAAAACAACGCACAGTTCTTCTGTCAAAATGGCGTAATTTCCTATAGGACAACAAGAAATGGGTTGTCGTAAATTATATGAGCTAACCTGAGAATGTACAACTTACCGAAGACGTAACAGCAGCTGCATAGAAGCTATCCGTGATAGAAACAGTATTATACGGGTAGCTGCTAGGAGGAGCCGGAAGAACAGATTTGTGATTCCCGTGTTTCTGGGTATAATATGCACCGGAAGCGTAATTGATGAAAGCGCTCAAAAGATGTGAAGCTTCAACCAAAAAAACAACAACAAAAAAGCCGAGATAGGAAGTCAATTGAAACAGGAATCATGTTCCCAATAGATGAACCATTGAAAACAACCACATAAAGGCAAATGAAACGTCAGTACTACAGTTTAGTTAGGAAAATGTGGCAATCAACGTCACAAAAAGCAGACGTGAGTGTAAAAATAACTAGGAAGCTCCAAAATACTAAACGATCGTGATTTATCATCCCCCATTGCTGTAAATGGACACATTTCATCTCAGATAATCAACATATGTTAACAAATACCACAAAACTTTATTCTTTCATTACAATTCAACATCAGTCAGAAAGCACACCAAATACGGATGTACAATAATAAGAAAAACAAATGTAGCTACAAAATGGTAGGCAGGCGAAAAGAGAAAAATGTACCAGAGTTAAGATGGTAACAAAAGGAAACGAACACTGCTAGCTCAGATTGCATGTGTCTTTAGGTATCTTTTGTTTTGATGTGTGATAATTTGGAAACCTCTGTCGAGAGTGTGCAGAAGGGTATGGAAAAACAACAGCATTCCACCTATGAAATTCAACTTGTAACGATAACTTTTGGATTCAAACTAGCGAAGCTTAATGTCTTTTGGATTTCGAAAAAATTATGGCCAACAATTACTGATTTTTTCGACTACAAAAGTGCGTTTGATTCAATGGATCGATCCACACTTTTAGAGTCGCTTAAACGCAAAGGTGTACCAACCAAGTATATGAATATACTGTCGACGCCCTATTCCCAATCTTCAGCTCATAGTAAAATCAGTTATGAGCTGTCTGACAGTTTTAGCGGTAAACGTAAAGGCTGTTCATTTTCACCATTTTAGTTTATTTTTGCTATAAACGAAGTAACGGAAGACTGTCTGCGGTACTGACAAGATACTGGTGTACACCTCCTACCTGGTGAAAGACTGATTAATTTTGACTACGCTGATGACAGGATGTTGCTGTTTGACAATTCTGAAGTAGTACGAATAAATCTAAACGCTATTTTGCACTCTGCTAAATATTTTGGAAGGCGCTTTGTTGTCTCAAAGTGCAAAATGCTCGTGCAATACTGCTGTGAGTACGCAGATTTGATGTTGTATAGTGAAGTTACAGAAGTTGTTGACCGGTTTGTGTACTTGAGAAGCTACCTCAATGGTGGTGCAGGTGTAAAGGATGAAACAGAAGCGCGTATCTCTAAGGCCAGGGCGGTATTCGCCAATCTAGGACATCTCTAACGACAGAGGCATATCGTCGAATCTTAAGGGTTGCGTATATAAGGCAACAATAGGAGCTGTATTGTTTTACGACAGCGAAATTTGGCTGCTCAGAATAGAAGACGTGAACCGTCTTCAGACATGTGACCACCGATATCTGCGTCCGATCGCTTGCGTGGGGTGGCAAAAGCGAGTAAACGAGGATTAAATTAAGAGGCGGGTATCCGATAGTGACTGTCAATCGAGAACTTTTGTTTAACCTTTTCATTTGCACAGACTTAGATGGTTGGGCCATGTGTTATCGACACCAGTTAGTCATCTACCATGTCTGCTGACTGGCGTAAGGTGCGAGGTGGACAGATGATGTCCTGACGGAGAGGAATGATATCATTGGGGTAGGCTACTGTAAGTCGGGTTCGTCTCTCTGGCTAGAGACGTCAGGTGAGGTGACGGCCAGTCGGGCTCAGTGGTGCGAATGTTGTCGTTGTTTGATCGAGTTGTCTGTGAAGTAAGTACACTCAAATGACACGAGCCAGTGGAAACCACAAAGAAGCTGTCTTGCTGATGATGCCTTACTTTCACTTATAGTTTGTTTGTCTGTAAGATGAAGATATCCTAATGTTGAGTGTTTGAATGTAAAAGTATTAATTTTTAGTAGATAGGTCCCGTTCCCCCGTACTTTTCTTGGTCAGGGCCTACTTTTTTCATGGTTGTATAGCAGCCAAACAAAAGCAAGAACCATTGATATGTTGTGGTCTTTGCAACTGATAAGATTTTAAGAAAACCTTGGTCGTTGGTACACACGTTTTGGAGATCCTTGTTAAAGCTAGAAGTGACTGTCGACTGCTTTAGAACAAGAAAACATTGACAGCATATTAAATCTTGAGGAGCAAGGTGAACAACTCTCCAACGCGCATACCTCTGCTTGAGCCAGGCACCTTTCGGGTTTGTTTTTGCAGGCCGGTCAGTAAAGAGAAAACGGAACGCAACTAGGCCCACGGCACAAAATAGTCGGAGCAAAACATCGACCAATATTGCGAATATACTTCGCCCAGTGGCTCCTTATATAATCTCACAAACATTGATGACATGGCTAAGATGAAACAGTCCTTGAGAACATTTGTACGCAACTAATTCCATTTCAGTTTAACGTTCTGATCACATCATTTGGCTATCTTTTTGTAGGTTTTCAAGGTCACGTTTTAGAGAGATTTGAAATATTCGCTGTCCGTCCGTATTGACCAACATGTGCCAAGGATTTGTAGAGAATTTGCAGAAAACCAATGATCCACGAGTCAATTTACAATTAAAACTAGCTGAACAGGAAGCATCCTGTAAACACGTCCGATGCACATTAGAACAGTTCGATGGAGTACATGCTAGTCTACTGCAGAACAGTTAGACAGCTGGCCAATATATTTGGATCGGACAGCTTGTTTACATCTAACTTCTGAGGGTTCCTCTGAGAGGTTTACGGAAACGGACATTAACGTATAAATTTACGCGTGTTGAAACAGGTCGACAGACACGAGGGATAAGCTCATCTGCAACCATTATTGATCGATCTAGGTATTTTACGATCAGCAACTTCAAATCAACACTTCAAAATGGTCGACTTCATCTGTATTTGGATTCCTGAGATAGAGATTCAATGCCGGCAGGTTTCGTATAAAGAGTTAATACTCAGCCGTTGTTTCCAAGAGACATTACAACACTACAATTCGAAGCGCTTGGGATTATGATCGTAAGGTCCTGGTGATCTGAGACGAGCCGTGTACACGAATAGCAATGGAGTGCCAACAATTTAAACGCCAACTGGCTTAATCATCTTCGCTAAAGCAGTTTATTGTCCCGTACGTCGAAGATTATGATTAACAGACAATAATGCATATCTGTTTGGCATAAATCTTTACTTACGTTTTGATCTTGCTAGTGAACAGTATGAAACGATTGTAGAGTTGCAACATGCTTATTCTCTAAATTTATTAACTGTTTTTGCTTGTCTCGGTTTCGTCGATGACGAATACTGTGTTAGAAACCAAATAAAAGCCTCAAAAAAAATCAATACCACACAGATGTCGCAACGGTAACTGCAAGAATGTCGTTATATTGTGCTGGATATGATTAGACCCTTCGTATAAGTGAGTCTCGGTCCGGCAAGTGACATTCATCAACAGGACCAAAGAAACCTTCAAAAAGTTTGCAAATTCAAGTCCAATTTCGTCAACAAAGTGAATACATTCTGTGCATACCTCAACAAGATATACCATTGGCTAGGTGTGGGAGATACGCGAGTCGCTAAGCACACTAAAAATGGCGCTTTCAGTGAATGTGCACTGAGCAGTTCAGAAGGCTTATTTTTATATTTTCTACCCTTGCAGATCAAATACACCTGTCGATGGGTGAAACCACAGATCAACAGTCACAAACCGGGAACAGAAGTAAACACTAACTTACTACAGAACTTAAAACAATAATTCTAAGAACTAAACCATATCAAACGTGATTCAAAATTTGAAAGTAAAGTCGCTCGAAATGTTCACGAAACGCGAATATGCGGTACACATAGCTCAAGGTCGGTTAGGACTTAACTAAATCATAAAATGTGAAACATCCAAGATTGTCTTCACATAGCGCATGGGAGCCAAGAAGTTGAAGCCTGAGTAGTAATTGTAAACGTCGTTTAAATTTAGAGGGAAACAACTGAAAAACGTTAATCGGAAAACACCAAATCAAAAGGCAGACACTGCTAAGTCACGCACTGCAGTTCGTATCAGATGAGTAAAATGAAGACCTGTCTAACGCCCCGGAAAGGAGGTAGTTGGACACAATAGCCTGAATATTACTGATTTCACGCAAGGTCATCCGCGAAACAATGACCAGTTATTAAGCACAACAATGAAACGTAGAATCACGATGGATACTGTAGCAACAACTCTCTTATAGGCAGCCGACGATCGTGGTCATTTTAGACCTAAAAGCTGCTTTCGATTCGATTACTCGTAACGTCCCCTGGAACTGCCTTCTTCTCAACGGAGTTCCAAGGAAATACGTCAAAATCACTTTGCGTTCTGAGCTGAGGTCGATTTGCGGGGTTGTAATGTGCGACGAAAAGCTTGGACCTTTCCTGGTCTGCGGTGACGGGTACATCGTCATGTTTGGTTACAGTCCTACCGGGTTTTGCTACTCTGTATTAGTCTGGCTTATTAAGCTTGTTTACTAGCGATTATAGATGGAGACTTTGGACTACGTGTTGCCAAGATAACATCAGATGTCGCTGGCTTATCAGGCGCACATGCTGTAGACAGTGAAGAACCCGGTGTGGGTGATTTTTGCAGTGTCAAATACAGGCTTATTGGAACTCGGATT
>LUCH01001627.1:112623-123148 GCA_013368495.1 Paragonimus heterotremus
TTCCTACACAGGTGACCACAAAATTACCAATGTAAATCGCCAGTTGAAATCAGCCATTGATCGAACATATCCCGCAGCGGAATTGCGCTTGTTGCTTTCCACAAGTAGGATAAGTTTCCACTGCCCCGATTGTTCTTTCTCGGAAAACTGTGCCTCTCATATTATCTACCAGTTCATTTGCTGTTGTAGTGACTCTTACATTGGCAGAACGGACCGAAACTTACGATAAACGAAGGTGGAGCACATCCCCAAGTGGCTAGTGCAAACAATGACTCAACGCGGGTCAGTATACCAACAATCGGACAGAAGTCGTGCACCTTCAATGGTGAAATGCCTGATCGCAACAGGTCATGTGATAGACACCGTCACTTCGTTTATGACCCTATTGCGCAATCGCAAACGTAGGCTGTTGGCGTTCTCAGAGGCACTGTTGATCAAGCTTCACGCACCGAATCTTTGTCGGCAAAATTGGCTGACACAATCAATTTCGTTACAGTGGCAGTGAACTCTGACTTCACCCATGTGATGTTTGTTCATTTCATTGTTTTATCGTTACTCGCTTAACCTACATAACCGAATGTTAAGTGTAATCAACTTATAAGAACGAACGAAATGCCAACATCTCTTAATGTAGGTCTTCTTAACGTCTTGATGAACAAGAAAATTTAATTCAAATGGATAATCTGTTTTCGGGACCACTAGTGTGTTCCTTAGTTTAATGTGGGGTTATTGGCACAGTTGCCCCATGATGTTTGACCGGCGTTCTAATCTCGGCCTCGGCAATGACATTCGCTACTGACTAGCACTAACAAGAGCGAAACTGGAACCACGTGATTAATTTCTAAGGCAGCTGACTGGAAGTCATATTAAAATGTGACAGATATTTGTAGTTTTTAGTGATTTCTATTCATCATTGCTTATCTACCGAACCGATTTGGACAGTACGAAGCTTTGATAGTCCGCCTGCTCGACGCTAGAGGGTTAGAGTCCACCTGATAAACTGCGTATAACCGTGGGCCATTACAAATTCTATAGGTATACAGACAGAATCAACTACATTAATTATTTTAACCCGTTTTGTATTTGATATGATTAAGCTTTGTGAGATGAAACATCATTTGCCAAAACTATTCGTCACATTCATGTCAGCGATACCGTCGATCGTTAAACTAGTGTACCGCAATCAAGGCGCGATCTGTTGTGTCATTAATTCTTAATTAATCTTTGGTTCTTGAAGATGTGTCAGTCCTAAATATTAAGTTAGAATGTCACCTACAAGTTCGAAGGCATCCAGAGACACAATTATGTTCCATTGACTCTGCACACATTGAACTGACACTGTAGTCCAGCCTGGATGTGACGATATGGGTGTAGGCAGTTGAGTGTGGATCGAGGTTTTGGAAGTGAGGTCACTGTTTTCACATAGTTGATGAAAGGTAGCATGAAATCAGTAGAAAATGTGAAACGTACAAGGCAACTGATGAGGCAAATGAGACTGTGAGTAAACACTATATGGCACTCAGCCAGCTATGAAACAACAGCCACAATTGTTTCAGAATACTAGACAAATCGTCTGGATTGGGCTTCCTACCGACTTGTTTTAAATTATTCGATCTAAAATGTTACGGAGACAAATGATCTATTGATGCGTTGTTTCACAAGAAGTGAACAAGTGGCGAACAAGCTCATTTCCGGTACGTTTTCAGGCCAAATGTAGCATAATATGTATGAAGATATATATCAAGTCAGTATTACGTGGAACCTAATACAATGTGAATCTATTGTTATTTGTTGGTTATGGACATAGTTCCTGTTGTGCCGTGTCACTTGCTCCAACGAGGACAAACCGTGGCAACTTCATTGGAAGCCAACGTTCAGTCCTGTTCTGCTTCCACATTGCACTTCAGCCTCCTGTTGGCTGGGTTTGCCAGTGATGCCAGAGGATCAATATCACTGTTGCCATCGGCCTAACAGTCAACCCATTACGACCCTATCCTCATGCTAATAGATCTTCCCATCAGACTGAAATTGGACATCGTGCGTGCGAGGTGAGAGGAGATCTTTGATTTTTTCAATGTTTATGTGCTGCAGATTTGGAATCTGGTATTCAGTCAGTTTAACAGAGAGGAAGATGGCATTACAGGTCATTCATTGCCTCTTGTAGGCTGCTGCACCGTATCGGTGAAATTGCCTGATGCTAGTCCTATTAATTTTCAGTTTTTGGTTTCAAGCTCACGTCCTTCTATTCTTGAACTTGAAGTTTCACGACTGATGTTTTGCTACTGACGTCAATGAACGACGTTGACATTAGACAACTGATACTGATTTGTTCTGTGGCCACAGGGGGAATGCGAATACCGAAGGTAAATCTTGAAGCTTCGGGGGACCCAGTCTTTTTTAAGAGAGAATCATCCCATTTGGTTTACGAGAAGCGATGCGCAAAGAATTGCAATCCATGTGTGATGAAAGTGTAATAATGCTTGTTGACTCGTCAAACTGGGCGACTCAAATAGTGACACCATTAAAAGGTGATGTGATTACACCGAGAATTTTTGGTGACTACAGATTAACATTGAATACACGTCTACTACAACGCACCTGCACAACAGAAGAAACCGAGGATATACTGTATCGTTTGTCAGGTTCCAAGATTTTTTTCAAAAATTGATTTAAAAGATGCTTATCTACAAATACCATTTGATGAAGTATCAAGCAATTTGACTGTAATTACTACACCATTCGGAATGCATCGATGCAATTTTCTACCTTTTGGTTTGGACGTTTCGTCAGGATGTCACGAATACAATTACTAAAGAATTAGATGGCATCGAAACCTATCAAGATGACGTTATTGTTCATGCATCCGATAAACCCACCCATGATTATCGCCTGCCTTCTTTGTTGAAACGATTTTCTGACTTCAACGTAGCCACTAATCCATAGAAGTGCAATTTTTCAGTTTTTCTTTCTCACGCCTTGGTTACACTGTTGATTACGATGATTCAAACCAGATGTACAAAGCTTAACTCTATTAGTGAATGCACCATCAACCACTAACCCTCATAAACTCCGTTCTGTTCTGGATGCACTCCAATACTACTCCCGTTTTATCCCGTATTTCGCTCAATGTGCCACTTCTTTGTTCGACATGTCATCCATCGACAGTTTTTCTTGGTCCATTAATCACGATAAACGTTCCGTACTTTGCTTCACCGTCTTCAAACTACTGCTGTGTTAAAACCGTTTTCTGCCACAGATCATTCGGCCGTAACTACAGATACTTCTCCCACTGGAATAGATGCACTTCTTGAACAGTGTGGTAGACCTGTTACATGCATTTCACGTCTGCATTTTACTGTCGCTGTGAAATTTTGTCCATTACCCCAGATGGATTGTTGTGTTTTGATGATCGTGTTGTCATTCCACCGACTCTCAGATCTGATGTCCCTGCGGACTTGCATTCTGGACACGTAGGAGTTGATAAGATGAAGTCGCTTGCAAGCTTACCTTACTGGTGGCTGAAATTACAGTCAGATATTAAACACACTGCCAAAAATTGTACTAAATGGACACACAAGATTGATACGAAACAATCACGATGGCTTCCGTGGCCTGTTACGTTTGAAACACTTCAGAGAGTCCATGCTGATTACTGTGATCCCTTTCTGGGGAAATACTATGCCCTAGTAATTATTAATGCTTATTCTAGATGGCCTGAAGTTTTTCTCAATTCATTACCAAGTGCAGACTTTACAGAACATGCTTTGAGAAAACTATTCCGTCGTAAGGGTGTACGCGCTGCTTTGGTCACTGACAATGGTACTCACTTCATTGCCATTGCTTCTCTAACACCGAACTCATTTATGGAACTCGATCGAGCAATCGATAATTTGCTCATGTAGTACAGAAATGCA
This sequence comes from Paragonimus heterotremus, assembly GCA_013368495.1. Classification (NCBI taxonomy): domain Eukaryota; kingdom Metazoa; phylum Platyhelminthes; class Trematoda; order Plagiorchiida; family Troglotrematidae; genus Paragonimus; species Paragonimus heterotremus. The sequence goes on from LUCH01001627.1 coordinate 116,538, forward strand.
TCACATTGGTTAACTGGAAAATGTCTCGCGATCCTTTTCAAATCTCGTTTTCTGTGTACCAGTCTTGACTGTGCAAAAACAGCTGATGATACATTTTTCAAAGGCAACGATTTACATCCTGCTAATGGACTAGTTCTTTCCTCTCACGGAAATCGCGTGGTTAATATTCTTGACTTGGAAGACCTTTCCTGCCGTTGAAGACATGTTGATCAGGTTGAGTTCAATTCTAGAGGTCAGTCTGTTAACAGAAATCCTGTTACTTCGGATTGTAACGAGTCGTTTCTAGATAATCCTGTTGCACTGGAAGCAAACGACATTACCAAAGTACAGGCGACTCCTGAAGTAGACGAAACATTTGAAGAACCGATAGACAGAAAACCTGAACGTTTGGAATCAAGACCATCACGGAATTACAAATATCCACACGCTTATTCAAGGTGTGGCGGATGTGATGAACATGACTGACATGCTTTGTCTCCTTCTGTTATGTAATTTTCTTACTATTCCAATATGCTGTACAATCTGGTGATACGTACGATTCGACAATTTACGTTCTGTGTTGTTGACTAATTGTGTTTTGCGATTCTTATACGTTCGATTGTCATCCTATATAGTTCAATTGTAATTACAGCAGTTAATTGATCGGAATTTCGCCGTCAGTGGCACGATAGTCTTTTTTTTGGCTACTTTACATAAATGTGATATGGAGAATTAACTCTGTCACTTAGTTCAATCAAGTGTTCATTTATTGTTTCCGCTATTACAAGATTATCTGGTGCAGAAAAAACAAAATGTGTGGGTGAATAACTAATTGCTGGCATCTAATGTCAGTAACATAGCCATGGGGACAATTTAACAACCGTCATTCTGCTTGAGACGTTCACACAGAAACTTACACGAACAGTAAATACACCAGTTAGTGCAGTGTGCGAAACGTTAAGCGCAAGAAATATTATGGCTTGAACTTTCGAACAAAGTACAATTTTGTTCTGTATTCAAACAAAGAAGTATACGTTAAAGAAACTTTGGGTACGCAATGCATAAAATTTCCAGAGAGAATAACACAAGATGGATGGTACAACAGATGCTGCGATTAAGTGAAATACGGTTAAATACCAAAGTTGTTGAATGAGAATAATTTTCGAAGTTCAAAGAGGTCGGTCAATCAGGATGAGATTCACTCTCCAAAAGGAATCGGTTCGAATAATTAACACCAAAGAGGTTCATAATAAATCATAAGACTGGAAAGTGAGAATACGTGTGAAGACGAAAATACGTTCATTGTTTGGAAAGAACAACATAATTACTACTTCTTGTGCTGCGAACAATACTGAATTAGCCAAGTCTTAAACTGTCTTACAGTTTTGCGCACATTATGAAAAATAAACCTACGCATAGTGGGCAAAGATAGGGCCAATATAACAGGATTTGTGAGACAGTTGATTGATGTAATCACAAGAGCGACGAGTTGCTCATTGGACCCGAAAATGTATGGATATCCAAGTGTTGGTGCGAATACGTAATAGATACAGTCGTATGAGTGAGCCAGAATCATAGTAGTAACCAAGGTGAGCGTGCCCACAGTGAGGGATTTGACAGCTGAACGTGATTGTGTGACCTCTGGGTCGTCATCAGGACCACCACTGCTTTCATTAGCCGTCACGGTAGGTAGTATGTGTTTCGGTCTGGCAGATGAGCCACGCGAACGGAAGTATGATCTGATATGCCAAACTACACGGAAGTTCACAACCAACAGGAAGATTAAAGGCAACAAGTAGTACATCACACCCCAGAGAGGTCGATGTAGATCTGACGCAATAGAGACTAGGTGAAACTCCGGACGAACCTCAGTTTCACAAGTTCCGTTCTTGTAATAAACCACCAAAATGGTGGGAATAGCGACAAAAATACCGTATGTAAAAGTGGCGATCGTACAGCCCACGATATAACGTGTCTGGTAGATCCGATATGTTGCACAGTACACCGTGGCCAGTAGGCGGTCGAGCGTGATGCACATCAGATTGCATGTGCTGAGTGCGATCGCAATCCAGTAAACTCCCTGGCTGCTCCATAAGTGACACACGATAGCTCCACTCACGGGATCATCTAGCTGGATGTTTCGGACCCACAAAGTCAGGACGGTCAACAGGCAACCGAAGCAGTCAAAAATCATCTGACTCCGAAATAACCACATGGTTAGTCGAGAATTTAACTTGACGTAGTGCATTCCGAAGAGTATGGTCAGATTGAGAACTATTCCCAACACCATAAACACGGTGCCGATTACACCGGTATCAAAATAAGTTTGTGCAGTCGTTGACATACTTGATGGTTCTCACTGTAGTTGAACGTGTGAACTTTTGCTGTGGGACAAACGATATCTAGCTATTATTTAGCATTCACCAATCAGCTTGGAGTGTTTTCTGCAAAAAGTTTTCATTCGGCTACGTGATTATTCCATTGTGGAAGACTGTACATGATTCTGCAAGAGTGTTGTAAAGTAGTTTGAGAAACATCTGATTGATACACTCTGTAAATGAGCACGGGAAAACTCAGCATCTACAACTTCGCAGTTGTTTCTTCATTTCGTGTCCGGAAACCATACCAACACATATTTACATCATTATGATTTTAGAAGCACGTTGTGCATTTTTGTGTGGATTTGATGGGACCGTTTGATTCTACGAGAACCTTGTCATAAAAGTTGCAATCAACATCACCACTTCTACAGCTTCTGCGAAAGTTAAGATTTTAACCCGACGCCGCAAGCAAATACGCATCCTCATTTAAGTCCTTCAAGGTTTGTCACCAACATCGTCGTTTTGGTGATAAGATTCACAAATGCACAAGTGCATACCCAGCTCGATCACCAAAAACAATCCAGACCAGGTTGAAGTTATGGTCAACCAACATTGACAGCTACTGCTAATCACCCACCGGATTGTTGCCCTATCTGCGTACAAGATAATTCCAACAACCCAAGTTCTGTCATCAACATGGGTGCCGAATTTAACGTTATTCAGCTATGAAAGTATCGACACAATTTATTACCAACGGAATGTATATCTTAAGCGGCCGACAATTCGAAAGCTCGCGTGCACGTTCACAAAATCCTTACTCTGGAAATCGGATTAAGACGAGAGTTTCCTAGAGAGTTACCGTGGCCTGCATGTTATTGCAAATTATTGTGACCAATACTAATGCACCCTTTGGAAAACCGTTTTGTACAACATAATTTTCATTGTTTTTCACACTTTTCACCTTCTTCAAATTCACACGTACACTCGTTTAAATAATGTGAGTTGATTCAGTTAACATTACAAGACACACTTCCAAGGTCGCGAGCCCTGTGTTTTCTCTCTGCGTTCAGTGTCTTGCGAGCACAGACTTTTGGGAGAATTAACGGCTAACGGAATCTGCATTTGTTTCAGCACAATTCCAAATTCGTCTGTTGTCGGAATTATCTCCGTTGTGACTTCTAAAGTTACTTGGGAAATATACGACAGATTGCATCATTTGGATACTTCATTCGGTGTGGTGGAACTCTAAACGACGCACCTTCACATACTACTGTGAGTCAGTAAGTTTCCTTTTTCATCAATTTTTAATCTCGTATTTACTCCTGAATTGTATATAGCGTTTAGATCCACTACACTATCATTAACTTCAGTGTAGTAATAAAGAAACCATTTGTTGTAACTTGATATGCGGCCTACGGGCGCGTAAAACAGACAACGGAATGACGGTTAGTGGAACGGTTGATAACGGAACGACGTTCAACGGTTCTGAACGACGGACTACGTAATATGCAAGATTAATACAAATCTTCCCGGCCAACCCAACCACTTGAGGCTAACGAACGAACACAGAGAAAAGACTGGCCTCCGGACAGAGCTACTTTATGTCACTCAATCCGAAGACAGGACGGTCACAAACTAGACCACATTTAAAGGGTTTGTGACCAATGAGAAAACAAGGACAGAAGTGGACCAGACAAAGATCCAGACAGTACCTTGATATCCCAATTTACAGGACGTGCGTGTGTGCGAGGCGCCAGACATTGGCATAAAGGTTGAGAACGCACGTTATGGGTGAAGTGGCACATGACCGTGCCGACTGTGAAGGTCACTACAGTCGGTAGTGAGTTAGGCCACTGCGATGGCAAATAAAACGGTATTTTCGGGGAATTGAGTTCTTCCCCGACACCATTCGACCGCACAACTGCATTCACCTTTCAATCGATCCGATTTGTCCATTACTGGTTATATCAGATTACATCCAGTTCATAGCATCATTGGCGCACTTTGCGCTTATTCTGCAGTTGATCCAACACATTTTCAAATCCAAACACAACCGTGTACACTTCGTCGTTGTGGGTGTTGCATCATTCATTCCGTTGTTTTGCTCCCTTAAGCTTCATCTCTCAAGTGTTGTCAGAGGACTTCTGGCGACAGATAACAAGGTGGAAATGAACGTGCGTTATAATAGGTCAGCATTCCATCAAAGTGCTCTGTCACATACATTGAGATGTTTTCAACCAGAATTTTTGGAGAAGAAATTTCTCACAAAGACAGCAATTCTGACAGACATCAAAGCTAAAACTGATGTCACAAGGTTTCGTCGATTTTGGATCTAAACTTGCAGACTTTGTTCTCATATTTACTGCCCATTCGTCTGAGATCTTCATGGATCCATTTCTATGTGGGCATGCCTTACCTATTCTTGACAACTGTGAACTTTCACTCACAGACACAGGGTCCGTCACCTATACACGTCCATTTTATGTTGATAATTCTGACCCATCTATTATGGATCTTGAGTGAATGAAGATTTCGATGCTCTATTTTACATTACCTCTTGAATATTCTGAGGCTGAAAATTCCGCTTCTGAATTTACTTCGGATTTGCATTTAGTTACTGAAGAGTTATCTGCAATTGAGTCGGCAGAGACAAGATCTCCTGAACGTGCGAACAAGAAACAACATCATCATTACAACAACCCGGATTTTCATTTGAATTCTGGCGGGTGTAGCGATTGTAATTTATAGCCGAACATTGTGTGCCACTGTTGTAGTTACTTCATGAATAATTACGTTGTACATAATATTGATTGCATTACGACCCCATTGACTAACGTGTTGCATTATTACTACTGCGTAGAAACTAGCTATGGGTTATAGCTAAGTACATTTCCGATTACTAATGCTTATTCGCAACTACTACATACATGATCGCTGATAGCTTTGTTTTGATGGACAGTGTTGGTAAGACAACGACTGAAATTACGCTTAGTAGATTGATCATATGATCAGTCGAATAGATCACATATCACAGTTGCCCTTGGCCAGGTACACACACGTGTAGACTCAGTGCTATTCGGTTATAGCTCTGGTCGCCCCAGGCTGCGCTCGCTTAATGATCCCCACCCACATTTACCTACACGCACAGACCTACGTTAACAAGTATTTAGTTTATCCCAAGTACACGTGAGCCACAGCGATGCATCTAACCCAACGAAAACGGCAGCACAAAACACATATCAACCTCGGATTCAACGTCCTCATGATGCAAATAACTAACGATTGTCCCTGTCAGCCAGTCAACCATGGGCGTTTATGGAATAAGTTTCAGAATACCGTGACAATGACCTCAGCTCCTGCCTTGGAATATGTTTTGGATACGTCATAGTATTGATCATCAATTTTCCATCGTGATGTATCCACCATGAACGATCATCTCATATACCATTCTTTCGTGGAATTCTGTGAGTTGAGTGACTTCCGTGGCACACCTTGGTCGTCATCGGATCCTTCGGTATCGAAAGCATGACCTTGATTTCACAGTGTAAGGCAAGCAGGACCAGTGAGTGTTATTCTTCGACACATTTATGCCCTTTTGTCCATCGGCGCCCACTGAACATGGATGTCCTTGGTCACGAAACATTCCAATTTCTATGTAAGGCATTACGAACTAAGATGTACATTTCTGCAGGTTGTTTTCGTCCTGGCTACACAGATGACGGATATCTACAAAGGCGATTCAGCGATTCAGCGACTGATACGCAGGTTAGAGGCAGAGACACAATTTACACTGATCTAGTCAGTTTTTCTCATTCTGTCTCCAGTGGGCGTTTGTTGATCTGGGAACCAGTCATTGAGAACAGGATGTGGCACCGCTCTTGTGGATCACAGTTGTATTGAGATCACCTTCGACGTCCCGAAAATCCTAAACCCCCTGTGACGTGAGACTTGCCTTACTAGTACCACCGAGCCTGTTCACATTACTTTGTGAATGTAAATGTGCTACAAACCACTAACACCAAATCTAGTGTGCTGACGTAGATATCGCAGTTTTACTGGTGGCTGTATAATGAATCCGCGCCATCTCTACTACTGCAGGCTACATTCACTAGGATAACAATGTTTTAGCTACCACTGCTGGGTAAGCCGCCCAACCAGTCTGACGCTTGTTTGAATTAGTAAGGTCGACTGAAATTTCCGTCGACATTCGTCCTCTCTGACGGTTGCTGTGCGGTTGTGCTTACCCAGTAAACACTTGGCCAACTCGGCCAAGGTGGCCAAGAGTAGGCCAGGTGTCGGCCTGTCTCTTCC
>LUCH01001628.1:27977-54212 GCA_013368495.1 Paragonimus heterotremus
GCGAAATTAACATACAAATTATATAGTGAGGGGGCAGGCAGCTAAGCAAAATCGATCCTATTACCCATTTGACCCACAGCAATTTTATTCATGTTCTTGATAATCAGTACGCTTCAGTTGCATCTTACTGCTTCCGCTTTGGTCACCTGATTGACTGTCTCATGACTAGATCGATTTAGCCTAGCTGCTTGCCCCCTCGCTATCTAATTTGTATGTCAATTTCGCAAAAGTAACCGACGAGATGCGAACGAAATGTCAATGCGTAAGACATCTTACACGCTATTATTAGCCTTTTTCAAATAACAGAACTCTTTTGTATCCTCTGTGCGTGTGGTCATTTGGTCAACGCAAACACGTGCAGAAGCAGTTCAGTGAGTCGAAAAAGAGAACAGTGCCTGTTCATTGTCTGGTTGCCGTCACCTGAATGAACATAACTCATTACCAATATTATTTTCGAAATATGAAACAGCTCATTCCATTGATGAACTTGAATAAAACAATAAGACACAATTCATGGGATGTTCTCCAGAGTAGCATTTCGTACATTTTGATCACACATGGATATGTAACTAATTTTGAACGAGTTAGAATTCCATTTTATGGAATGAGTCGCATCTTATCATTGTATTATTATCAACTGAAAGTACCAATCACGGTGTGATTCGAACTCTCTCTCTCTTTTGCTATTGGTAAACATGTAGCCAGTGTGAAGTAAAAATTACACTTCTTAAATGAAGTAAAAGTCTACAGACAAACCTGGACCACAAGTGTCGCTCACTGTTAAATCCTTAACAAAAAACCGTAGTCAGTTAGTTTGCAAACGTATGCTATTGACTAACCAAAGCCTATCACCGTCTTACCTGTTTAGTTCGAGTTTTGATTACACTATGTTCCTGGTCCAAATTGCCTTGTGATACAACATGACTGGTAAAGAGTAAAGTATTGTAGTCAAATATACCAATCTGCATAGGCAAGTTTTGCGTTTAGCAGCGGTTCTAACAGGATTAATGCTGAGTGAACCGCATTTGTGAAGTGTCGCACAGTTTTTTAATAAACAGATTTGACATCTATTCCATGTGCTCTGCATGCCATATTCACGATGTGAAGACTAGTGAGACAGAGCCGTGAAAGCGTGGGACCTTAGGAAGCCATTTCTCTCACAAATGTAAAGACGACAGGTGCGTCCCATCTTCCCCCAAGAAACAGCCTGTAGTCAAACTCGTATAATTGACGGCAATTAATGAACTAGCCCACGCCCGATCCATCTAGCAAATGGAACACTGCATACGTAGTAAATTTTTCACACTATTAAATAAAAGGGCGACATTCTGCTTTCTATGTTAACCTAAATGATCGGGATAACAAAGTTTTATACGGAATGGATAGGCGTAAGCTGCATTGAATTTAAGTTACACCTCAAGGTTGGTCAAAAGTAACGCAGCTATGGAATACAGGCTAAGAGGCTTCACATCCTCGTCGCGATTCAGGTTCTGGTTCTCCATCACCGTAATCGGGATAACAATCCACACACAGACTATTCGCATATTACCATAACTGCATCGCTTCGAAACAAAGTTGGCCCGAAGGGTACCTCCGTTCGAAATCTTTGATCTGGTGACAGCTGTATTCGATCGGTAGACACCAATTCAAGCTGCACAGCGCTTCGTGTAAATTGTTCAATAGGGTTCACTGCTTCTCAGGATAAACTAACAGTGCAACAACCGGAGGAACACGAACTGATCAAAACTGCAGCGAACTGGCGTACGGCTACAACGTCGAGGTCAACTGGCCCAACCGTTACGGGCTGACACCGAAAGTGTAACAGGCAAGCTAGGCGTTCTGGCTTCGTGTACCCGTTACACTCGTAAACCAATTTTGAGCAACGTGGAGACACCGGGAGCAACGTTCTTATGAAGTAAGGGTTCCAACGATAGTCCTGTGAAAGGAGACAATAGAAACAAGCGTGAGCCAAAGGCCCAGTAAGACATGCACACGACTTACAATCGAAAACAAAAGTGGTGCCAACAACACAGCAGCACGATGCGTTACAAGAGCATGAGACGAGCGCAGGGCCAACGGCATGCTAATCCAGTCTGCACAGCCTTGGCTAGACCAATCCACGGTTGGTCTCCGGCGCCCAATCCAATCAAGCGCACGAAACCAATGTTAGAACGACGGTCGACGGGAGGACTGTGACCGGTCTCGATGTGAACAAAGCCTTCTAACAATACATCTGATTCGCTGTTGGTGTGTTGCTCAGCTCAAATCGTCAGCTGATTGGTTGTTACCTTTTCACCCCCTACCAGTTTCACTTCTGATTGGCTACCGACATGGACCTACGAATCCATTTGAACCAATCAACACGTAAAGTAAATGGACTGACTCATGTTGGTTTGCGAGGCCGAAGCAGGCGTGCTGCTCCGCCATTAGAAAAGCATACCGGTATCCTTGTCGTTGTCTGGTGAATTGTTTTGCGCCGCTTGTGATTTCACCTGAACGTTGTTACAAATATGGGAGGAACCTCTGGAAAACTGGTTATTTCGCATGTGGAGGATAAGATGAAGGTGGACAACGTACGTTACCAAGTTTTAATTAATCACACTGGTGGCAACAATCACTGAAACCTTATTTGTGTGAATTATAGCGGAGCTAGAGCGCTTTCTACCTGTGAAAGTGACACTAACTTCACTACAACGTATATCATACTTGCATGCTTTAAGTGTGGTCCGTGTCGCGTATCTATTTGCATTTGATTGACATCCGTTTAGGTTTACTACTTAAGTGACTACAATGAAGTGTTTGGTTTTAATGCCATATGTGAGAGTAGTGTTCACATATGTACGTATATAACGTGTAATATGCGTCTGATCACCAAAACTAGACGGTTCTCATCTATCAGCGGTATCCACCGATTGTGTTCAAGGTTCAGTGAAAGCCAGTTTTATCACTCTGTCTAATGTTTAAGTTGATGTATAGTTTACCACACTTCAAGGCGCCTATGTTCTACCCAGGGATCTTTTTGGTATCAAGATGTAAATACTACTCACTCATACTGTTTCTTGTGCCGATGTGGCGTGTTACCAGATTAAAATTGGCCTAGGCCTGATGTGATCACGACTGCCTTCAGATGCACTGGTACATACTCGACTGTTTCACTGTTTGTCCGCTTGACCCCGTGATTCTGCACCTCTTGTTTGAAATATCTGCCTCGTTAAAGACGTGACCTCGGGCTAGCGTGTTAGTCTTGGTGTCTAGCTTTCATTGGCGCACGTGTTTTCGAATCGATTGCGCTAGCGTCTGGTGCAAATACCACGTCCTGGCTCTGTATGCATTCATCGAGAAACCGTTTTGTCTTATTTGAAATTCCTTTAGTAAGGTCGTCTATTCCGTAACCAACTGACCGGGTTACATAGGATGTACATACCTTAAACCGAGTGGCTGTCGCTTACATACGACACCACGGGTTCGCTACCATTTGGCACGCGTGGTCACCTAAGATAAATGCTGTCAGGCTTCCCAGGCTTAGGCAGAAGTGGTCACATCAACTGGGTTCGGAACCACAACCGCCTAATCGGTAGACGGGTGTAACTGTTATTGAGGCATCACGATCTTCTTTTCATAGCTGAAGTGCACTAACAACTTGTTGCTCCGACTGTTCGATTTACATGTTGACGCGTTTTACTTAGTGGTTCGTTTACTAAAGGGATTTAGTGGTAGAAGACTACAACCGACTGCTGTTGCAGATATACTGCCTGTCTGTTCTTCATGCCACGAAACTGGGTGACGTACTTCGGTTTTTTTTATGCTCATCTCATTGTCGTTGTAGGTGTACATTATGTCACTTCTTTACAACAGCTGCGTCATTTTTATGTCGCTGCCATCTTCGAGTCGCCCCCGCTGACAGGTTTATCGCCTTTCGATGTATGCTGATGCCCATAGATACAATGTGTTCATAGCATACTTTTTGTTAATGCAGTGCATGTTCGTTGTCCGCTGACTGTGATCGCATTCCGTACTGTTCACGTCGAGTTACTTCTCTCGTATTTGGGTAGTCTAACTGAAGTCTTACTGAAAATGTTACGTAACGAAGTAGCAGTCTAGTGTATGAGCTGATTGATAAGGCTGCCAGCTGCACTAGGGGGGACACATCTGATTAAATATCCGAATGCACGCAGTACTCCTCTCAACACAAAGCTGTCAAATTATCTCGGCCAGCGTCCACGTACATTTGAAATTCTGCGACCGTTCTTGTTCTGTTTAAAAGAGGCAATACCAAACAGTAGATCGTATGTCAAATGGTTTCTTATTGTTCTTGTTGATAGGTACTGAACGCTTCTCTCGTCCCAGTCTACCATTGATTTTTATCATATTTTCAAAATTTTGTTTCTTTTGATCGCTATCTTTTAAGGGATTTTATGTTCGTTTCTAGACTTTATTTCATTTGCCCCTTTCGTCACTAATTTGCCGAACAACTGAATACCTGGTGCCAGTGAAATTGCAATGGTCTAATATGATATTTGAAACCGTCCGTGTTTAAGTCTGTTTTAACTGCCTGGTCGTAACGGATAAGGCACGAATCCTCTTTTGGTATACTAAATCTCGTGAATTGGATTGTCCAACTCCCACGCTTGTTGTGATGGCCGCACTAAGTACGATATCTGGATTACATCCCTAGGGTTGTAAATTGTAATTACAAGAATGTACAGTGGGCTGAGATTATGTGATTTCTTCTGATGGTCTTCGTAGGTCGTCGCTGATTCGTATCTTGTCTGTTTTTTACCTGTGTTATATTTCTCAGAACACTGAAGCATCTCATACCTCTGCAGGCAAGGCGTGCGCTTCTCAGGTTAGTATTGCGTTCAAATTGCTCTGTCGTTTCTTATTAAAAGCATGATTTTACCCCTATTTCTGTTCACTAGGATTCTATGCTAACCGTTTGTTGATCGTTTCTTTCTGTGTTCCTTTCTGCGTCATCAATTTCCTTAACGTTCGTTGTTCGTTCGGTTTCCGTATACGATCTTTTTTTGTATTGTCATCGTTCGTTTTAGTTCTGGGGACGTTTTCGTCAAGTTCGTTTCACATTGTTTTAAAATGCACTCATCCCTTGCGATCGCTTTCACCGTGTTTCACCTACGCACAACGTATCTTTTTTGTCCATTTTATGGTCCTCCCTGATTCCCCACATCAACCCTTCCCTTGCTGCATGTCAGCTAGTCAACGGAGATGCAAATGCCGTGAGTGATGTTCCTTCCATAGATGAAGATGTTGAGGAGGTATGCTATTCGGGCGCTAAATGTTTTTTTTTGGGTTTGGGATAGCACGGCAAAGTTGGTTTGAATAACTCATCCTATTTCTAGGTAAAAATTACAAATGCGTTATTGCTTTGTTCGCGAACACTATATTCGTGTTGTCAACGGAGATCTGTAGCCAAATAAACTGATCCGCAGTATGTTAGAGATTGTGATCTCAGAGGCTCTAATAACCATCCGATTGCTGCATGTACCATTTGAGTCTGGTATAATCCGGGGAGTCATGTGTGTTGCCTCAACTATCAAGTGCCGTATCACAATATTGTGAATTAACGCGTGGATTTTTATGTGAAGTTCTCGAGCGTTAGTTCACTATGCAATATTCTTTGTCGAGCAAACACGCTTACCTACTAGATAACCTCTGCAGTAGGCATTGCCAGCAAAATCGAGCTATTAATTACAGGTTGTCAGTGACCACTAGGATTCTCCTGGGTTTTGTTATAGATCGGTAGCAACGGTATCTATCTGCCGACCACACGGTTCCTATGGATGCCTTCGTTTGGGTTCGGGCAGCTTGAGAATATCCGACCCACATGTAGCCGTCTACGTCATGTGACAGGAACGCTTTGTTGCGTATAAGCAGGAAACGCAGTCTTAGTTTACGCAGACGTAGCTGTTTGTTATCCAACCTTGTCTGATCCTTAGCATAACTCTTTCGCTTTTTTCGAGTTGCTTGAGCGTCTCCTGAATGAAAGAGTGCTTAAGTTCTTCGTACTCATACTTTTACTCGTCATGTACTGTTTAGCTTTTCCAATCCACTCAGTATACTACATGACAGATGGATTGACAGCGAAGAGCCGATCTCCATTTTTCTTTGCAAATGTCCGTAGTTTCAGCGCCAGCTGACAACATAACTGGGATCAGTGTACGTTACGTTAAGCTACTAATATTATCTCATTTGCTAGCTCGATACCTATAGTTCCATTGGTTGTAGTTCTATCTGTTCCGGAAGTCCGAATCGTTTTTTGTTTTGGTTTCCACAGACAACTGCAGGGACTGCTGGGAACACCAAGCAAGACTCTGTATGTGTTGACCATACCTCTGAGGTTGCAACACATACTGGAAACCCAACAGTCGAACCAAATGGGGATGTAAATACGTCCGTCTCTCCCGATATCGCCGAGCTAGAGAAGAAAAAAAATAAAAATCCGCTAGTTTGGATTAAGCGACGCCTCTCCAAAAAAAGCAGCACCACTAAACGACCTTCAGTTGACGAAACTCAAGCAGAGAAAGTTGAGGGCAGTGTGCTTGCTGCATCGAGTCCTGATGTAACTCCTGTATCTGTTGAGAAATGTCAATCGATTGACGCAGCCGGCACTTCCGAACCAGAAGTCGTTGAGACAGCGAGTTCCCTTGTACAAGAGGTGCTTTCGTCTGCTATTGCGATGGAAGAAGCTCAGCAAATAAAGCTAGGACCGAAGGATACTTCGGAGCTGAAACCGATAATGGATGTGACGGACGAACATAATGTAAGTACATTAACCTAGTCGGCCGCTTTCATCCTTTAACACTACCATTTCGTTTCTTCTTACAATGTTTTCCGAGCTTAAAACCTTCCCTCAATTGTCTACGTTTAGTTTTCAAGTTGGTTGAACACTTCCGATGATGCCTCATTTTATTTGGTCACCCCATGTTTCACAGTATTTTAAAAACCATTGTACATATGACATCGCCTGATATCCTTCCGGCGTGGTTCACAACTTCGGACAAATCAATTAAAACAATATTTAATGACACCTTTAATACGACACTCCACAACGGGTTTCTTCCGTCTGGATTTACCCGGTAGATCTAGTCTAAATAAGGTTTGAGTCCGAAACCTTTTCACGTCATTATCCGAGGATCTCATCCGTTCGGCTACCGGTTTTGTAAGCATTGTGTTGTGACAATGATACTTTTTTGAACTCTGGTGAGTTAGAAATTTGCAATATGCGATCATTAGTCTTGAGCCAGTTGAATTTCGGAATCATAGCACCATATGCAACTTTCTTAAATTTTCGAACATTTATAGTTTCAAAGGGGTAGTTCATTTAGGATCTCTACTTTACTGTCGCGAACCGTGATCGCCAACGGTCGGAGATGTCGAGCATATTGTGTTGTTTTTTCGGTCACATGACATCCCTCTGTAAGCGAAGACGAGATTGGGATTTTGGTCATGAGATTCAAATAGGTAAACTCACCCCAACCCTCAGAAGGCATAATGTAGAGGGTTAGATTAGATATTTAGAATATCAACTCTCCGTTTACCATTGCCAAGCTCATTGTGAAACGTGAAGTGGTCAGCTGATGATAACAAAATAAACTGCGCCCAACTGATAGCATCTGTGTCTTATTCGCTGCTCTGGCGGATATACTCATGACCTGCCCAAAGTCCAGTTGGACACTTTGTGGGGGTTGGTAGGTAGTCTGGTTCAATGGGATGAGCGTTGTCGTCTCCCTACTGAGCCATCTGTGAAGCAAGGTCAATGGATAAAACGAAACAGTGAAAATATGGTTCATTCATTATTCAAAATACAATAACGGTTAGCCCCTTTCATATGGGCCAGAAGCTTGTTTCAGTTGTTTAAATCCGGTTCGTGACCTTAGGTCGTCTGCGCGGCCCGTCTCATTGAAATGGAACAGGTAATTATTACTGGATTTGTCCGCTTTCCCCTTCACAATGCTGTTTGCAAGGTATATTTTCCCTTCTTCAATGTCTGTTCACGCCTCTGCGCCCCACGGCACGCGGGTTCTGTGACGAATTGGAACACGTAGTGCCCCAAAGTGAATCACGCGCGCTATTGGCTACAACAGATTTCGTGACTCTCTCGGCAGTGTCCATATGGACATCATGCCAAATAAACGGAGTTCTCAACCAGCCTACGTGTTTTGAGCAGATGACTTCAGACCTGGGATTGTCAAGGCTCTCAGGCTTTCACTAACTATAGTAAAGTGGTAGTGGTCGGAGATGTTGCGCATAAAAATCTGAAGTGAGCTAAAACGACTACTAGAAAAGACGACCGACTTTGTAACAAATTAAGGGAAACCTCAGTAATAAACGACTCGTGTGGTTGTGACAAAATGCGCCATAGTTTGCCCTTGACGAAGTAGACTTCGTATGTTCGGGAACATCATAACTGTTTTCCAAAGACTGATTTGTGAAGGGTTAATCGGGCATGCTAGGCTGATTTATCTATTTATTATCATGACAGTCTTACCCATAACCCTACCATAGTTTGTGATATCTTCCAATTTACGGCTGTTGCTCATCTTGATTTGGCAGTCTGAAACATTCAAGTTGTCTGCTACTTCGATTTTCTCCGTATACTGCACTCCTATGGTGATTGTTAAAAGATGGCTCATTCAGCTTATTTCAGCTACTGGTGCGCGTGCTGTTAAATCCACAGCTAATTAATTGCCTTGCGAAATGCCATGGTGATATTCCGATATTACATGATGAATATATCACATTACGGCTGTGTGAACCAAACGTTAAGGTCGAAATAGCCGTTTGGAATATGTAGTGCTGATAAGAGCTGCTTATTATGTTTCAATCTGGGGAGTGGGTGTTTTTCAGACGGTAGTATAACTGTTGTATAGTTTCATCGAACACGGGCCCTTCAGCGCTAAGTACATTGTGTTATTATTTAGCTGGCCTGAGTTCATGATCCGCCAGTTTTGATTTTTTTTAAATTCCTACGCCAATTTGTTGCCATGACAATTAGTCAGTGTCTTTTATTCACGACTCAATCATTCGCATCAAATCACTCTGACCCAGTGTTCCCCCTCTATTTCCTTTTATTTTCGTTTCCAACGGCAGATCCCTATGCAGGAAGTTGTGCAAGGACATGAGCCCACTCATGACGAATCTGTTGTTGTTGACAGGACAGAATCAACCATTCATTGTGGAACCCAACCAGATGCGTCTGAAGTAACTCCAAACGTTGTCAATACTGTTGTGAACGGCGATCACGAGAACGAAGAGGTACGTTATGTGTGTAGTGGTATAGTTTTCAGACAGTGCATACGAGGCATAAGTTCGGCTGTCAATTCAGAATGCCCCAATCGAATATCCTCTTAATTCATCCGCTTGAAGTCTACGGACAGACTGTCACCGCAGCTTTTCAGTCGATGCTTGTAGTGGATCCCTACAGCGGTTATTTATTCATTCCGTCCTAATCACGGCTGCACGTATTTGACCTTGTTGCACTGTGCATCTGACGTAACAGTTTTTTTTACTCCATGTCGAATTGCGCTATGTGGCAAGGGGACGTGATTGTACAAGTGGATCAAAGGTTAAGAAAGTGTTCGCACTTTTACGATCCATGAAGGAGACGATGAATATCATTCAATCTTGACACTAATGTGGGACACTGCGAACGTCGTGATTTTTTACTGATGTTCTTGCCCTACATTTTCCTTGAATGAGGTAGTTCGCGCATGTAAATCACGGATGGGCGTGCGATTACTACGGTAAGTGCATGACCAGCAGATTCATTTTTTGGCTCATTGTTTCCTTCAACCAAATCTCGATCGACAAAAGTATGTGTCCAAACCATCATCCTAATTGATGGCAATACTTCATCAGTCATAACTTGCCTTACTGTCGCGTATCTGTGCGTACATAACAAAACGTAGAAGTGAAACCCTAGCTGCAAGAGGAAAGAGGAGTCTGACGACCCTATACACAAAATCTTTATTGTTCTCTGTCTGCTTGTAAACAGTAAACAATCAGAGACTGTTAGATATTAGCGAGTGCAAAACGACGTTTGCGAGATGGATTCCTCCCGTCCTTCGTTGTCTCATTTCGTTAATCATGTCTACTAGAAAACGAGGAACTTCACGCCGACCTACTGCTATCTCTCATAGCGTTTGCAATCAGAGGCTAGGCGATGGGACGAACAATACCCACAGTTTCCAACGTACTAATGACGAGTTTCGCTTCTTTTTAGCAATTCATCGATTGACCACTTTGCTGGGGACTCCATAAAGGATGCACAACGTTGTAATTTATGACGAAGTTCTCAACGTATGCCTAGTTATCTGTCTGCCTGATCCTTACCACCAAAATCTGTCTCGCCACCTTGTCAGTACTCACCAGCTGATCCGCTCGGATGAGTGCGACTGGATGCGAACATTCTTGTTTACAGTTTTCAATACATGCGTCATCTTCGACCTTTGGCGGTTGAGTTTCACGTCGGCAAACTAAAAGTACTTTTTTTGTAACTCTATATCTGTGATCCCTGAGTCTAAGTTTGTGGTGTCAAAAGTAATTCAAAGTGCTGAGGATCACATTAGCTTCAGAATTAGAAGCTCCGGTTTCATCTTTCACCTCCACACCTCTAGTGGTGTAATTCACAATCCAACCATTGATATACATAACTGTCAACCCTAGGATTAGTGTTAATATCGCAGTCTTAAAGCCAGGCAAAACTGGTACTGAGGATTATCATCCGAGCGTCTTGAAGTTTGTCAAAGAACAATATCATAACATCATTATAGTCAAGATCGTTCAGTTTGTTTGAGTTCGATTGGCTAGTGGCTGGAGATTTTAGGCGAGATGGAAGCCAATCGAGTTTACTGGCGTGAGTGTTACCGTTGCGTGACCGGATAGTTGTCCTTGAACTAACGGTGCGAGTTGCTTTACTGATGCGCTTCAATTGTTTGGGTTCAGACGGGTATTTTTAGTAGCTAGACCCCCTTCCCCTTTGTCACGCACTCAATCATTTGACCCAAAATCGGGAGGAAGAAGAAGAAGAGGCGTGATAACACCGTTTATTACAACGAGTCGAAATTAGGCCACGGAGGCTCTAAATACTTTGGACGAAACGATTACCATACATAGCCGACAGGACAAGGAACCAATCAAATGGGTCAATCATATATGGCAGTAAGGCGCAGAGCAAATCGGATGAAACGACCATATCTGACAATCAAGACGTTAGAAAAAATCACGTTACAGGGGGCGTCAGAAATCAAATGCAAAAAACAGTTCAGATAGCATACAGGCGTTCGACCGCACAGCTTCAATCTGATTGAATGGAACCATACTACTATCCACCACCATACCATCCTAACTGGGTTGGTCGATCGATATGGCACTACGTGTCTTGGCTGCTTCGTAATGGGATGCGTTTCCCAACAAGAAAAGGAATTAATGGCATGTAGTCACGAATGGACTGTTAGGCCCATACGTCCGCTGTTAGTAGATCTGTCGCGGATTACCACTGCCGGACTAAATGCACTGATCATGTGATTCATTATCCGTGTTCTCGAGCTGTCACCAAATTGTGCCATCGCGGGCCAGTGAGCGCGTTCTGTACCATTTACGTGATCAGCGTCGGACAGTACAAGTGAACAGCCTGGCCATCAGTTTCCGTACTTTGAAAACTGGTCACCGGTCACCATCCAACCGAATTTGTTTTAGGGATCTATTGGGATGTGAAGATCATTCTATTGTAATGGAATGGTGAGGTCCTGAATAACAAAGATTCACACGTCTGGTGAGGGCTCGCGCAACTTGTTCAAGCTGACGAGACTTCCGTGCATGTGTGGGGAACGCTCTGCATCAATGAGAGAAGCGAGTCTATATCACTGAACGTGAGTGTCCCCACAGTTGTTGTTCTGGACAACTGGACGAGTAGCCATCTCTAGCTGGATGATAACATCCCGTTTCATTGCACGTGATCAATCAAACTGCCCAATGTGAAATAGCGAATGCGTTCCCCTCCCCGACCGGTATGTTACCTTTATTTAAACCCCATTGAATAACTGTTGCGACCATCCTTGTCTCAAGATAAGAAAACCAGAGCTTCTATCTTACCTTCGTACACTCAGTTGTTTTGAAAACGGTATTTTATCCGTCTCTATCACCAGAGTAATGGAACGTACAACAATGTTGGGGGGATAATCAGAACACGCATCATTAGGACGCACATTTTTCCCTCATAAAGCTGTCACTTTTTTGGTGCAACTTTTGTTCCCATGCATATGCCTTAGTCTCTTCCTGGGAGGTCCTCCTCAACAAGAATCTCTCTCTTCGTCCCATCGAGCCTCCATCCGAGTTTAGCACTTTAAAAATACTACCTTCTAGGCACGACTACGGATCGCATCTCTAGGCCTGCTTTCGTTTGACCTCCTTTTATAAAAGCCGTGTCATTCAACTCTATTCATTCCTCGAAATCTTGAGTTCAGTCTACGCTGTCTGCCGACTTCGAGTAAATCGTACTGTAGTGGGGAGCCGCTATCCATTTCCCCCCATATACACACCCAGTACTGGTTGAACTAGAGGTAAGCACTAAGTCTGGTCGTTGTTTTTGGTCAATGGTCATACCAAACTTATATAAATGCGTGCGGGGGAAGGCAGGATAGCAGGATGCCTCCGTTCGGTAAGCGTGCACATGCTACTGTGGTCTCATCTATTTACCCAGAGTAATCTGTAACTCATATCTGACATGTCGTCGGTAATCTTACCGAAGTACTTATTGAAAGCTGACCAGACGTAATTTTGATTACACCTGGTATCGACCCCGAATCGAAGAAGTGGTACCGGTACGACTTAGTCTGCTACTCTTTCGAAGGCGAGGTTGCATGCAGAGAGCCAGTGTGTGGAGTACAGTGCAGTTGCATAATCAAAAGAAGAGGTCTATCGTGCAAATCATCGTAGCCATTATCCCCTAACCGCTGAAATATACTCTATTGTTGTTCTGTCTGTCGTCAATGCATGCACTGAGTGCTCCTCACTTGTGCTCTATCTCATCAGTGGTCCCTTTGGGTCGGGTCACTGTACTTATCTGTGCCATTTTATGATATGATATAGTTTGGGAATGTTTAACAATGAAATGTTCGGAAGCGGACCATGGGTAAAGTTTTTGACAGGACAATTAAGTGCAGGTAATCGCAATGTGACAATAATTGAGCTGGTTTGGTGAAGGTTTTTTGAAAGCTTAGGTTACACACACCGTGAACGACCGACAAAACACGAAGGCGCATTGATACATTGAACCGTAATTATATTTGAATGCATCTTACTCGTTAAAATAAACTTTTCACTCTTCACCTTTCAAAGAGAAGCGCTAGACTGGAGTTTCGCACTTCTGCACATCATTGTCGATGCCAGAACTGGTATTCCGACCCAGGTTCTCCTGAATCACCTGTATTGAGCACTAAGCCATGGACTGACCACATTATGCACGATCAAATTATCACATTCATACACTCAGCCGCATTCGTTCGATAGTAGAGCTCATGTTACCCGATTGTCTTGATCTGAGACTCGGTTATTTCTCTGTTAAGGCTAGTCGATGATCTGACGATTAAGACTTCTGGCAGTTAAGCATCAGTGTGAACCACTGATGTATTGCTGTCTATGATGATGATCAAGTTTAACTCAGAAATCAGTAAACTTGCGGAACAACGTTTCGATTATTGATGTTCAGATATAATTCGGTCGTGTTTGATGCAAGATTTGTGATGCAGTCGTTAACCTAATTACCTCCTGTGCACGATCGTAACGTGGATGTGCACCATTATGAGAAAAATTGAACTCGAACGTAATGCTTTGCTTTGAAAGAAGTTGACTAAGAAGTTTGTCTGATACGAAGCTCTGGTCATTTGCGTGATGTCCGGGTCATATCAATCACATTTCTTAATGTTTACCGGAAGACCTATTTAACCTATCGATTTCTAGTCCGGGGAGAATGTTCGAGGTGCTCTCAGTCTTACCAACGAGTCACAGTACGAGGGTCACTATTATGACAATATTCACGAGTTTTACAGTGTGTGGTGGCACTAAAAAAGTTGAAATTGTCTCGAAATGTAGTGGTGGTTAATGGTTTTACTGCTGAGCATCAGTTAGCACAATGAGTTGTACCAAAGTCACTCTTTGCTGAATGTATTTCCTAACTTCCTGAACAATGGAGTTATCGAACTCGTTTTCCGAAATCGAACACCCGTCCCCAGTTCCACATTTAATCTGTTTTGTCCCTCACCGAACTTACCAGGGTACAGTTTCGAACCGACAAAAGCGAAGTTTTCATTAACCGATGTCCTTTATTTTCAAACAATTTCCAGAGTGGTTACTATGATTGTTTTTTATTGGCTTAAATAAGTCCCACTGGTTAGGCAAAAGAGTTTTCTGTCCAGATCGGTAGATATTCAGGCCTAAAGCGTTTCATCCAGGTGCATGTGCTGTGCCTCCTACCAGCCCTGCAGATACTATCATCTACTTGAATTGTTGTAACGGATTGTCATTTACCGTCTGACTTGCTCGAAGTGCTGTTCTGTCTGTCCGTTCTTGCAATTGTTTATTTTAGGGTCAGTAAACAACTAGTTATATGCAAGTGCACATATGACTATCACCATCTAACTTGAAAGTTGTGTTGTGTGCTTGCTTACTGCTTCATTCAGCCATGGTTGTTTTCTTAATCGCATGATTCATTCTCTGTGGTCGCCACACACGCATCGTTGCAGAAAGACGGACGCGCTGTTCGGTCCTACGCGCTCACTTGATACGTTTCATTTATTGCGCATATTCCATGCCTATTATGTCGACTAATTGCTTGTCTGGTTCATAGACGTCATCTGCGTGTTTTGATCGTGTGTTTGACGACAACGATTTTTTTGGAATTGTTCGGACTACTGTGAATTTTCCGGCTTTTACACCAGAAGATATCTGCTCAAGACAGAGCAAGATCAAAACACCCGTGAGCCACAGAATGCTTCAATCATTTCCACTTTTCAGACACTCGATAAGTGATAAGCAAGGTACATCAATCATCATATTTATTCCGATTAACCCTTTTAATAAAGATGACGTATAGTGTCTCACTTAACTCAGTCGACTCATCAACCCTTCATGGTCTGCATCCAATCAACCGGTTTACAAAGATGTCCGACGCTTTACTGTATCGTTTTTAGTGAGAGTAACTAATTATTTGCTCTGAACGGTCTACTTGTGCTTACTACGGTTCATATCTCGTTAACCCGCCTGTCTAACGATCTTTTCTTGAGAGTATCTGCTGTTCCGTCTCGATGTCACCCACGTTGTTGGCTGGCACCATGCAGTCGCTGTCAACGTTTTTATATGGGTTGTGAAGTGACGCAATTTGTATGACATAGGTCATCGTTTAAATGTACTGGCTTTCATGGTTCATTGTTGTCTATCTTTTCTGTTGAGTACCTTTCTTGAGCGACCACTTCCAGAGCACTGGTATTCACCGAAACGCCTAACGCCGTTCGGTCCACTTTCTCAGGCCTCTCAGCGTTTCGATAATCCATCCCTTCACATTCGGCTACTACTTCGGGTTGCACATCCATGAACCACCAACACTACATTCGATGTTGAAGGGTGTGCACATGCGTATGACTTACTTTCGCTCGAGAGTGAGGATTCATTTATTTGCTAACGCACCCAGCTCAATAGGTTGCTGGTGGGAATTCTATAGGTAGGTATCGTCTGCCTGGATAGGGTCCTCGTGATCACTCAAACCGCTGGTTAGAGACGCTACCCGAGATGACTGTCGTAGTCAATGGCATACCTGTATCCATACCATTTCTAGTTCCTCCGCTTAGTCTTAATAATTTTCAACCTTCTTAGTAACATTTTCTTCTAGGATATTCCGCGTCACTGTTGGGGTGAGTGGCGGCCCGAGCCACACTACCTTTTGGTCAGGCTCATGGCTGATATGATGATGATGGTGATGATGGAAATTCTGTAGGAAGGAAAAACAGATTGTAAAATCATGATCACTCTATAGTGGAAACCTTTTAGAGGAGGCGTTTTGATCCCAGCTGTACTATTCATACATACGTTGTTTGGTGGCTGCGTCTCATGTGAAAAAATGTTCATAATTTGGATTTTCGTTCCTACCGTGCATTAGATACACAGTTCTAGCAGCTGTGCCTGAAAGATTAATTGCACCAGTATTGACCGTGTGTTGGCGCAGAGTTTGGCAACGTACACTGTCACGTACTGAGAGTTTATCTGTTCCATTTGCGTGTGTGTGCATGAGACTTATTATGCTGGTCGACCGTTGTACTGTTAAACGAGTAATAGTACAGTTTAACGCTTGATGAGCCGTGAGAACCATCTTACTGCATCTGAACAAACCTGCACACCAATTACAAGTCTTAACGATCACACAGTTGTGAAGATTCCGAGGGATCAGGGAAAGCCGTCTTAAGTTACACGCTAGGCAAGGCACTGAAGGGAATGAAAAGAAGACCACAAAGATTGGACAACCGAGCCCAAGGAAGTGTGATTTTGTTTCTATGCTTAGTTGGTCGTCGTTCAAACAGTCGGCTGTAGGCTCGTAGTCCGAACCTGTTTCGAGGGTTGTATGAAAATCTGAGGTCCTGTGGGTTTTATCAAATACGATAACACCAGCTGCAGATTTCCTCCACTATGTGTCGTTAATTAAAGTTCAAAGCAAGTGCAGGTTTCTTAATCAATCCAGATGATCATTTTGTGTAATTTGATTTGAGGCGTAATATTCGTAAACTTTGGTGATCCAAATGAGGAATATGTGACAAGTTTGTCCACGTCTAGGGTTAAACGTCTGCATCCACATCAGCGTGTAATCCTGTGTGCTAGTTGTTTTCGGCTAGTTACTGTGCCTGTTTCTTTTACGGCATAAATTGCTTCCTCTGGTATAACGTGCTGGATCATCAATAGGCTGGGTACTACCAAGCTTCACGGTTTTAGACCCGTTTTGTAAGTCACGAAGATTCGGACCTGTGATTCTGATCAGTTGTCAACATCGTTACCTATGAGCTGCCTTGAACTAAAGTGTAAACATTTTGCCTGGTATGTTCTTTCTGTTGCGCCAATGGTTCATGGTATTGTAAACGTATAGGTGTCTCTCCTGACCTAGTATCTGACCTTCCATATGTCCATCTTCGAATCCGATGGTGGCTGACTGATGGCTAGATTTTGAATCAGTTGTTAGTCTCCCATGGTATCACCTAATTGATATTGTCTTGCTCAACAAGTTCGTCAGTTTAACTTTCAGGAAAGAACCAAACCATTAGTAATTCTTAACTGTTATTGTCAAAGCCTACTGGGATTGCCACTCATAATGATGGTGGCGGCTAAATTCTACCACTCATGTCTAAAAGAATACAAGTTTTCGGCCTTTATGTTGAAGCATTTGTTGTCACGCGACGTAACAGACCACGCATGAGCTGGACACTCATACTTCACACACCTGGGCAAGAACAGCTCATCTAGACGGGTCTCAAGTCCGTAATCGTGCGAGTGACAGTTAAGCATCAGTGTGAACCACTGGTGTATTGCTGTCTATGATGATGATTTCCAGCTGCGCAGGCAGAATTCAAGAAAGACAGCCGTTGTCTATAGTCCGTTTTCAGAGAAGGCTATTCGTTGCGTAACAGTGCATTTAGTTTTGTAGAGCTCGAATATGAACCACCGTGTGTTCAGGAATGTTCACCTTTTGATTATTCGACGGTACCTTACTATTGTCTCCTATCGTGTAGTGTCGAGATCCAGAAGTGACACTTTCTCGTTTCCAAGGTGGTTGGTGGTATTGACCTCTTGACATCCACCATGAGGGTCACATTCATAATCGCTCCGTGTCCATCCCATCAATCTCCCCTTTGTATCGTTCCTTACTACTGAATTTCCTCAGCTGTGTTAAAATTTTTCACATCCCACTGGCTGTCCATTTCAGTTACTTCCTCAATTTAGTATTGTCCTTCTAGCAGCAATTCAAATTGACTAATTGTTTAGTGGTTTAACCCAGTAGCCAAGTAGCTCCAGATACATGATCCATGTTTCCTTACCAAGGCAAGATCAGTTATCCTGTACGATGGTTTTCTTGGTCAACAGCGAATTTCTCGTTGAATTACATGTGCAGCTAACTAGACCTTCTTCTGTACGAAATGTTACCTTTTTGATTGGCTAGCGGGAACAGCACTTCAAGCTCAGCCGACAGATGTTACCACTAACCGTAAATGTCGCTTTCTTGTGAAAATTTGCCTACGGTATGTTGCTGTGAAACATTTCATCCAATTTCATTCCTTTTACTTTTTTAAGGCCGCTGTCGAAGACTTCCCTGTTGTGGATACAAACAACACTAACGTACATTGTGACGTTGCTCCCAAAATGGAAGAACCCGAGGTCAACACTCCCGCATTCGATGATGTCATGACTGCCAAATTATCAGGGCTCGAGTTGACCAATGGACATTCTCATACCGAAGATGTGACTACAACCACCCCATCCGAAGTTGTCGTCAATGGCAATTGATTTCTCGCAGTTCGAACCGCTTCATTTATCTGACCTGTCTTTTTTCCATTCTTCTGACCGTTGATTTTATGCAATCGAACACCGTCAATCTCTGCAGATGTTCTCTCGCTTCTCACTGCCAGTCGCTGCCATCCAAGCTCCCAAGCAAGTCACGGCTTTTTTGTTATGCGTTGTGTTCGCATGTCTTGCTGCAGTTCATTGACCGACCACTGTAGTTCATATCCACCATTAATTGACATGTCCTTTACTGCACTCGATACTTAGACTTATGTCTTATTACGCGCAAGTTCAGTCATTTTTGGTTATGTCTCCAATGTCATGTCCAGTAATCTGTTATCTGTGCTTCCGGCAATCCTTGTCTAACAACCTCTGAACTGTTCCTCCGGTTGGGCTTACGCATCAACCACTAAGAGGATCCGTCTGACTTAAGTTCAGTTATAGTTGTTTTCCAACCCAACCCCGGTACTCATTTCCTTTGGACGGAATCGAGATGAATGTGAAAGGCATTTAACTAAAGCTTCGTCTCTCTTCAAATTTGGGATTAGTCTTTGTTTAGCACTCGTGTTCCCAAACAAGTGGTAATTAGCTCCTGGTCGCGGTCCCTTACGTTGCATACATTCTTCGCTATTTACGATTAAAAACGGTTTCAAAATGGCTATTTCTATCCTTGTCTTCTTCCTTCAGCTATCTCCAATCTCTACTCGATACTTGTTTCTTTTGCGTGGTTCAATGGAGGCACTTGTTGAAACATCTACTGTTCACTTCCCATCTCCACATGACACACCGGCTATTTGTAAATCGTCTTTTTTCACAATTCACCTGGTCTGACCGTGTTCCCAAAATGAACGAGATTCATTTTTCGGTCTGTTTTTTTACTCCGTCCCTTCTGTTTACGTTCTCTGTCACACGCTCTGTTTCCATTTGATCGGAATTGATATTTTTTATTTCTCGTGGGAGTCGCCATCCGCCTCGTTTCTCGGCCTTCAACCCTCATTTTGATGGGCATC
This sequence comes from Paragonimus heterotremus, assembly GCA_013368495.1. Lineage (NCBI taxonomy): Eukaryota > Metazoa > Platyhelminthes > Trematoda > Plagiorchiida > Troglotrematidae > Paragonimus > Paragonimus heterotremus. The sequence continues at coordinate 47,540 of LUCH01001628.1, forward strand.
CATATCGGTCGGTTGTTTGCCGAATTCAACACTGATTTTCACAGCCATCCACGCGTTCTTGACTCTGCTGCGTCCGTGACCATGTGCAAGCGTGTCCTCTTTCTTTTTTTATCACAAACGCATTCACAAATGATTAACACTGCTACTTCCTACTCAGTCGCTTTTGTTAAAAAAAAACCCGCATTTGATTACATATGTGCATATGGTGACTCACATGAATTGTTCATTGAAAAAAAAACACCCAAACTATGTACTGGTTCTTTTGGACTCCATCGTAGTGACCAGTCACTCGAACGCTCCCTGTGGTCGTGGCAACTCGTCTCTGACTTAGGCGTACACGCAAGTAGTCGATTTCGCGTTGACAACCAAATTCGCCTATCGGTTTGCTCATGTTACGAGGCTCGTTAGAGCTCCATCAAGCTAGAATCGTGTACAACCGTTTGGAGTACTAATATTGCTAAGTTGTAGCAAACATCGCGGTGTGCCACTTGAAGGCTCCGCCTGTCTGGTATCGATCTGTCAAGCCTGTAGTCAACTCCAACCTCCCGATTGGGGTTCCACTTTCGCACGATCAACAAGCCAGGCCGGAATGAGTGGAGAGTGCTGTTATGTTTTGTCTTTGATTTCTCCACATATCGAACTTTAGACTAACGTTAGAATTTAATGAAACTGTTTGTTTCTCGATCGCATTATTCTTCAAAGTTGCTGTTTATACGTTTTTCTGAATGGAATTATTTGGCGCTAAACCGAGCTGTAGTAGCACACTCCGTTGGGAACCTATCGCATCTGTACTCATTGGTGCATGCTGGTTCCCAGCCCTGTGTTGTTTTTCAAATGCCGGATAGTTTGCCAACAGCCAGGTGGTATCGATCGACGACCGAAACACAGACGATGGGACCGGGCGATTTATTGAAGCCGTTCGCTAATCCTGCTCGGTTAGAAGCCGTGTTTTCCTGTAGGTCTTGTCAGTTGGGTTTTCCCTGAGATGTTTGGATTTCGGGCTCCTAATTCTGGAAAACTCGGTGATTTATTCGACGCGTTTCCCGTTTCGGATGATTGTCGGTCGTTTTTTGTTATTCAGTTCGACCAGATTTTCACAAGTGAGCGATAACTGGAATTTATACCAGACCCTTTGTGTGTGTGTGTGTGACAGAACGGTGCTTAGTAGAAAGCGCGATGTTACTTCAATAGTTTAGCAGTTGAATTACTTCAGGTGAGACTGTTGGGCGCAACGCATTTTCTTCTAAACGAACGTTTACCATAATTTCGAATATGCCATGGTTCGCTGATTGATGAACTAAACTCTGTCGGACACGCTCATTTTTCTGGACTATTCGCGAAGTACATAGAGATTAGCTTGCAATTTCAGTGAGTCGACGTGTACATCAACGAAGTCAAACTCGCATTTCACTGCAAGTTAACCCTCCTGAAACAACAATGCTTCTTCAAGTTTCAAATCTCACTGCCTTAGACCAGGCAACACAGAATACCAGATTATGACCTTGAATAAGTCTGTATAGACTGCATAGACATGGCGTGGTGTTTGAGAATGTGATTGTCCACATTGTCAAGTTGGTGATAATGCCTATTGTTGAGATTGCGGTGGTTGGTTTGACGAATGCCGAGGTTGTCAAAAGGTGGTTCTATATTTTTGTTATGTTCCTCAAATTGTTATCTTTTCTCTTGCTGTTAGTCGATAAAACAACAAACCCCAGGTTTAACCGTTTTATAATTGTTCACGAGACAATTTTTACCGCTCTTCAATCCACGAACGGTCGTTTTGCGTCGACCCAACTTGGGGCAGTTGCCTAAGATGGCTCTGTTCTGTTTTTATCGTCCTCTATCACTGATCGCTATCTAATTCATTTCGTCATAGGAGCACGATTTTGGTCTTCACGTTCGAGGTACGATTTTTACTATGGTTGTCCAATTAGTACCGCACTGACGTCAATTTCTACAGACGCCTTCTCAGTAGACGTTTCGGAGATAAACTGTCGCCCCAGCCATTGTAAATTAGGGAAGGCATTACTGAAGTGCAAGGTTATGCGTCACCTGGTATGAACTTTAATCATTGAGTCTCATTTTCGATATTGGGTGCGGCTTTTGTCCTCTTCACCATGGTTATTAATCAGTGTTCGGCTATCATGGACTGCCGGCAGTCGACGCGACTGACGCAACTTGACATTCGTAGGAATCACCACGGCACCCCTGAATTATGCAGCTCGACTGTCGGTTTGCAAGGTGCAGACGCTGATGCCGAATGTATGAATATAGACGTAGATGTTTTTAGTAAGTCCCCCCCCTTTTTTCTCTTCTTCCTCTCTGTACAATTCGCTTTTTTTCCATGGTCATGCGACAGTTAATCGTCGATGTGAACCATTGATGTATCACTGTCTATTATGAGTTATGAAGATTGCTGGTAATTCTCTTTCAGTTGAACTTTCAACGACATCCCGAGAACCATTCTCTCCTGTGAATACGAGTCGTTCATTTCGTCAGACCCATTTCGACGTCCCACTTCCCATTGACCTTAGTTCCTCGAAATTCGTCAATGATTTATTTAACCAGTGACAGAAACACTATGCCCAAACGCGGCAAACGCTATGTAGCTCAGCTGGTAGAGCCCTTGCCGCGTTTGGGCATAGTGTTTCTGTCACTGGTTCAAATCCAGCCGATGTCCAAATTTTTCACAAAAGGATATCTAAATCATCAAATCTGCCAAACAACTTACCAGTGATCCATTTAACCTTAACTTCTTTTCACATATTTCCAATGTCATTCTCAAAGGTAGAGCCCCTAAGCCGACCGTTATTACATATGATTATGGCTTCTGCAACTAAGCAGAGACCCTGCCCAGAGGTAGTGGTAGGTTCGGTGGCTGTTCTGTTGGAGATAGTGAGTGTATCTAAATCAACACTTGTCCTTCGATTCGGTTCAATCAACCCAGGCCTTACTTAGTCGTCAGAATGGACCCTCATGCATCCAGTTCTTTGAACAAGTCTTCCGAAAATCGAAATGGACTGCTTCGATGAATCCCAAAAGGATTATTTCATTTTTTTGAATGTAAGGTAGCGGATAAATTGGTTAGTGATGGATCAGAACTTTCGTACTCGTCGAGACAGCGAAAGAGGCCATTCAACGTTGCATGTTCATGCCGGAGGTGGATGAAGTTATGGAAGCCAGGCGAATTTTACACGCCGACATGATGCCATGTGTAACCAGTGCCAAATCAAAGATCAGGCCAGTCTTGTATCCTCTTCACGCAACCAACTTGGGGCTTCTGTCCATGTTGCCACTGGAGCAGGTGCACGATGCCACTGAGTCTTGTCCCTTATTGGTAATCTGATAACGATTCTCACTCACGGTTGTAACGACAGCCTCATCGAGGGGAAGTTGGTTGCGTGCAGGCTATGTATGGTGCAAATTAGCTATAGAGTTTACAGCATGATTTGTTTCCAGCGATTCAACTGCGAAGGTGGAAGTAAATCGTCGCAGTTTTTCTATTACATTACATCAGTGGTGGTTTACTCGAACCTCAAGCCACTCTCGATATTATAACCAGGCTGAGAATGCATTGACTTACTTGTTCGCCTGCATGTCGTTCCAACTAATTCCATGGAAATTCTCTGGTTCGTTACTCTCACGTGATTTAGTCTACAGAACCAGCTCACACCTCCAACTTCTACCACAGAATTCAACCATCCTCGACCTACGTTAAGTACGCTGTTTGTCTCGTGGTGGCACAATAACAGCGGACATGAAATCATTCAGGTCCGTCCGCAAAAACATCTACTTGGAACCTTTTTGCAAACTGTATGATTCAGCGTAACAACTCTGCGACCTTCCGGTGCATTAAATGTGATGATTTTAAACACGTGTGAGGGAACAATTGGGAATTTTAGAAATTTGTTGCATGAATGGAACATATCAATTGCTAAATGTTTCTACTGATTGTTGTCAGACCCGTGCCATGATTTGTTTAGAAATTACTTCTTGCGTTGGGTCATCTGGCAAGTTAGTCGAAGCGCGATCCTCGTCGTGGTATGATCCTTCATAGAAGCGTGGCAGTTTAGTAAGTTTCCGATGAAAAAGCCGCGCAGGCTTCATTCATTCTGCCACATACTTCTAAGTACTAGGTAAGACCTATCGCTAGATGACTGATACTAAGAGCTACATCATAGTTAAAGCCGTGTTTATGGTTACCGTACCCAGCTTTTCAGTGTACCTATTCGCGCACTTACTCCAGTGTCGCTTTTTTCATGAGGACGTTTTTTGAATCCATAATGTATGATACGTATATATATCTATGTCAAATATATATATATATATTATATAAAAGAGGAGTTGTACTTTGGAAGAGTTGGGTGTTATCAAACTCTTATTATATCAAACAGTACGGATTCAAAGGACAGCCCCATTGTAAAGACGACACCGGGGTAAAATAGGTGTATTGAAATGCTGGATAAAGCAAACATAAACATGGTTTTAACTATGACGTATTCCTTAGTATCAGTCATATATATATTTATATATGTATATATATATATATATATATTTACAGTTTCTCGAATGCCTGTACACACATAGGCGCTCGAGAAAAGATGCATTATTAAGATGTATATGAGAACATATTTTCGAAACATTCATAATTATGACAGGCTATAACAGGTGAGATCAGTTTGAATGAACGCTCAATCTTTCCCACACATTGGTCTGACGCATTTTTGGCACCCACATCGATTGTTTTCTTATCTTTGGCTTAAGGACACAATTTCCAGTGACCGAATTTAAGGTAAGTAAACAAGGTCCCAAATGGAATTGACTCCCGGTAACTCAGAAAGTCCATGATGACGTTACTGATACGAGGCAACCGATTAAATAACAGATGTCCAATAATACTACCGTTCACCAGCTGATAACCAACAGCTCCTAAGCGGGCGAGGAATGCCGCTTTTCACACAATCACAAGTAGATTTTTGTACGTATGGCATTGATACAAGCTGTAGTAAGAACTCCGCAAATAGCGTTAACATTTCTTCGTTCAAGTGGGAGCTTGCACTTCCTTGTCTAGGCCATAGACACCAGATCTCGTTTGCATGTAGGAGATAACCGTGTTTCGTTTTTCATGGATACTTTAATTCCGCCTAGTCAAGGAGTTAGAGAGAGTCAACAACGAACCCTCCTTGTCGAAGTTGGACACATTTAATCTCTGACTGAATACGCACGAAGTATACGTTACCACGCCTCCATCCGACTGTACCCTTTTGGTCTGTTGATATGCCTCAGTGATTTTTCCAAAGTCGGCCTATGTTGCTGATGTTGTCGACTGGTCTTCACTGAGAAAGTTTGGTAAACGAGAATCAGCCGTCAGCTGCCATGTGTCGTCTAATTTTAGGTATGGACCCCATCAAATTTAGTACACTGAATCCAGCTAGGTATGGTGACTCACTCCTCTCAATCTCAAAGAATGTCAAAACACAAACGCAGATCGACACAGTTGTCGGCCGGAATATTTCCATCCCGAATTTTCCAAGTTCTGATAAAGAGACTATTGGATATGCCTTAGGGCTACAAAGTTTTAGGAGCGACCTATCGGTGTAGAGGCACCCAGGTTTTTGACATTGTCTTTCAAGATTTTGATGTACTCAGTTGTTACATCTCTCACCGGCGTCAGGGGATCATTGTGACTGCGACCTAGTGAACCACTGAATCTTATCTGGGCTTTCAAGGGACAAAAGCGATTCTCGGATTTAGCAACACGAAAATCTGGATAGTCCTCAATCTGGGATCAAATCTCTTAAGTGAGACATCACTTGTAACGTCTCACACAGCCTAGTATTACAACCGATTTCCTCTAAACAAAAGCCTCTTCCAGTAGTATTTTCGTTTAATCTGCATCTGAGTAACAACCTTACAACTGCTATCTGCAAGTGCCACGAAATACACAAACGTTTAAACCGTTTCGCTACTTTTGCAACCGAAACATATATTGATCGACCGGCGCCAAGATGATGGACTTGAATTCGGTACCTTATTGAAGTCTGTGTTTCTGACCCTAAAATTAAGTCGGTCTTCCCGGGGTGCAGTGACGCTAACTGTTGCATGGTACACAACATTAGATCCCACGGTAACAGACTAATCTATCGTATACAACTGATTACAAGCTGGGTTCTACTCGAATTACTGCTTTGTAAATGTGGAGATACGCACACACATGCAATATTAAAACAGACACTGACGATGATACACTGCGTACTCGTGTGACTACAGTTTCGTGATCCAACGTCGCCGAACGCGTCAACTAGAGGCTGACATGAAAAGCTTCACGATCAAAACACCATACGAATTTATCGCCGTGTGGTGAGCAGCTTCTGATATGGTTTGTAAATGAATAGGTGGCGGACAGCCACGGCCCTAACGCTCAGTTTGGGTTGAGCCAAACATTGCGCTTGTAATAGTCCTCTTAACCCATTCAACCGACCAAACGTGAGATTGAAAGCACGTGTATTAGACGCGCTCAGCTGGTGACCAGGTCTAAGTACATCAACTCGTGGGGTCATTCATTCTCGCATTTACAGGTTAGTAATGAATTTCTCGCAATTGATCTGACTACCCTTAACATCACGTGCAAACAGCACGAGATTCATATTTCATCGTCACATGGTGTGTGTGA
>LUCH01001628.1:54317-90907 GCA_013368495.1 Paragonimus heterotremus
TGTCGAAGAGACAGGTAGGATCCAGATAGTTTTTTCCGCAGACTAGACGATTCTTGTGTTTTTTTACTGGTAGAGGAAATGATACTTCTAATTGTGTATGCTTACCTCCGTAAATCGATTTGAGACCTTAATGAACTCAGCTCTCAATAATCCTTACTGTTCGATTGTTTGAATTATGTACAAACATTCGCAGACTGCAAATTCGTGTGCAAATTGAGAAACTTATCTGTTCAAATCGTGGCAATCCGATAAGTGACAAGGTTAACTTTCCAGTACGTGATATTTGTGCTTTCTTAAAAACACACGGAGACACAAGTTAACACAACAAACAAACTAAGTAGCTGGTCCAATGGCAACACGAACTTGGCAATGACACGTTTATGCACCAAGTTCAATTGACCCCGTGTGCGGTACATTCCATTATTTTGGAAGACACGATCGCACACATGTGGTTCCCAAGTATTGTCCTGAAAATGTGACCATTAGTTGTCTGGTTGCGTGCCAGTTCCAGTGTGACCGAAATCTTGTCACTCACCCATACCCCGACCTGAATGTGACCTAGTGGCTCTTAGGCAGACTAATTGCGGTGTTGTCACTTTCCTGATATGAATAACTGGTCTGAACTGGTTATCAAGACCCGGATGTTTATACATATATATGTACGTCCGTGGTGAAATGTCAATCGTCTGAATTTCCGTTACTAATTACTCGATTTTACTATCTGAACTTACTGAAGTCAATATCCGGTCATGAATATTTATCTATACTGTAACCTAATAAACATGACGACGTCCCAAAATCAAGACAACACTCCACCCAGTGCAATTTTCTGTCAGAACAACCGACTGCAATGCCTGTGAATATCTTCATATATCCTACCAACATAATGTGTTTTCAAGTCTGTGAAAACAAATTTTCATCTAACGTAACTGCCAAGAAGTCATTCTTACTAGGCTTTTACAATTACAAAGGATATATGCGTATTATAAGTGAAAATCAGAAACAAGCCAAATAGGCCATTAAAAATCGAAAGTAGGGGCTGAATCACAGTCTACTGTAGGGGTGGTGGTGAATATGTGAGAACGTCACACGTGGCGACCGTAATTGTTTTTAATAGTTCCTTACACCTAGTCCGCACAACTAAGTAAGATTAGTTGACGGGTATGATGACACTGAGTATCGTCTAAGCAAGAGACAGGACAACTAGATAGCTGGCAAACAATTCCGTTGTAACTTGAGGCGGCCTTGAGATACCCGGTGTTAATCGAGTTGAATAGGTTACAGGGGTATCTGCATGTCTCCACGGTCGGTTGGGTATTCTTGGTCACGACGGTCATGCGTTTGAACAAGTCGTCCTGGAATACACTTTCGAGTGAATCAATTTGATTGCAACCGTATTGGTTAGACACAGGATTCGATAGTTCACATTTCTGAATGAGGCAACACAACCTCATCCGCGAGGAGTAGAGACTCATAAGAGAACCCGCGATATTGCAGGTTCTATTGATCGTGATATTTGCATAGCCCGTTATCAACCTCGTATTGGCTTGTCATTTGAATTGCAATATCAAACAGGCTTTTTTATGGGCAGTATTGTTTAAGTGCTGCATTTGTTTTCTTTGCATACGGCAGCCAGTAAATCCCTCTTGGATAAGTATTATTACTGACATTTCTTTACTTCTGCTTCTGTCGTGTTGTCCGCACACGTCCCCTATACTCTGCTGATCAACCAACATACAAGTGTTGTGATCCAAGAACGCGGATGGCACAAGGATTGTTTATTCGACAAAGCAATACATGGGTTAAGCATTTAAACAAAACCACTCATTTGCACGCGGTATTCGGCCTCAAACCGTCTTGGCTGCGACAGACGTCAATGCTCAATTCCATTAACTAGCAGGGACCATTATGGGCGATGCTGCACTTTGATGATCCTTCCTACATTCTTCCTGTGGCTTGTACGATGTCAAAGTATATGCCCTGCACCTGCTACTGAATAGTCGCGGTATGAGTAGTATAATGCGATCGCTCATCTTCACTACACAAGGTCACAGTTTTCCCACGAAACTTACTTTACTATAATTAACCGTCTGATCTGTGTACTACTACCAAAGCACTGACTTCATCCCCCAAGAAGGGTTAGTAACAATTGTTGAAGTTTTCTGGTCGTCCACCGTGTTATTCTTTATGCAAAACTATCAACTGGATATCTTCGATGACGACTAGATTATTTAAGCTTCCTCTAATTTGCTTTTTTCAGTCATGTTTTGTAAAGGTGTTAACAGGAATCGAGCTCAACTGCAAATTAGTATGATCGCCACCATTCTAGCGATGGATTCTTCAGGGACAAAACAAAAGTAATACCTGAGATTCATCATTCATTAGTGTGGTAGTTTTCGGTGCAATTACAAAAAGCTTTTATCGCTTTAACCAGAGATATTTGTGGACAGCTAAAATGCACCTAGAGATGGAACTTAATTGTACACTACGTTCAGTTTCGAGACATGTTCTCCTCATAGTGTATTTCGTAATTTTTTGTTGTGGTTAGTTCCGGAATCTTTGTGAACCATTTTGAGACAGTATGATGAGACGAACTACTCATATTGGCCTAAGCAGTGATTCATTCTTTTGTTGTTTATGCCGTCCGTATAATCATAAGATGCCGGTTCCCACTGAAGTGTATGATTAACTACATACAGCTCGACAGGTTCAACTTGCTTCAATTGGCGTAGAGTCCTCATATGTATGTTTGCAAATGCTATCTTATCTTTCATAGTTCTTACCTTTTGAGATTTCATTCTATGACCCAAGGACTCACCGTTTTGTTAACGCAATTCAACTTGTCTAGGAAAATAGTTTCTGCTTCTTCATCATTTCTTTATATCACAAGTTAGTCAACTGATTTCCAAAATGTGGAACCTGGTAAACAATTCACAGACCGATGTTTCTGGCCTAAAAGATTGTAACCAAACTTCCATTTGTTTGAACCGATATGTTTTTTAATTTTTGTCTGTTTCCACGAAGCTCGAGGTAACACAGCGATAATATTACTAAAAATCAACACCACGGTTGCAGGTTCGAGTTAGTTGCCTCGGTTACGTCTGTACATGGTTGAGTGTCTTGACTTTATCCAGCCCATTGGTGGCCTAGATAGTCTCGTGGAAGAAACCGCCTTCGGATACAACACACTGGTTTTGTTCTAGAAACGTTCACTTGTAACTGACTGTATAAGTTTGTTGGTTGTTTTCTTGACGCAGATGTAAGTGAATATGTTTGTAGTTTGTGATAAGAACAAAAGGCACTCTAAGACAATCTCGGGGATTCTCGTAGTACTTTTACCCCTTTCGTTAAAAAGATTCATTGGAGTGGAGCGTACTGTTATCTCAGGTATAGTTCAATCTCTCTTTTGTGGTTTCTACCATTATTTTTTTCGCATAATCAACTTGGAAGGAAATAACGAAAGCGGTGACGGAGGCGAAGGATTGGGATGGTCCCGTTAAAAGAGAGGATTAGAGACGCCCCTATACAAATAATCTTGTCGTGGTGACCAAAACCAAACTATGTCTGACCACATGCTACTGTGAGTTGTTTCACAATTAACTACTTGTAATTCCGTCTACAATACAGTCTGAGGGGTTATGCTATATACATACGGTTTGTTTGTAGCAACAACAGTACAGTCTATCAGCCATTTTGCTGACACCATTCCATCCTGGTAGTCTGTAGTCCACTAATGACTGAATGCCCCTTTTATGGAACTAGCCAAATTCGCTGTATCGATGCGATTTAATGATGATGTTCCTTATATATCGTCCCATTGTGTATGGTTTAAAAGTAAATCTGACAGAGAGAAAGCAGAACGTTGGGACATATTCACACAGATTTCGTTGAATTTTACTGAATCTCATTGTTTTGTGCATCAAAATTTAGATGCATACTCTGTTTGACAGTGTCCATGAACTGTGTCTTTTCTAACTCGTTTGTTGAACTGTTGTCCATCTACGGCATCCACCCGGCAAGCATCCGTGTTAATGAGCTCAGCAGGTATGTTTGCCTGTATGAAAACGGTTCCTAACCACTCAGCTAAGTCTGTCGAGTTAACTGTAATTGCCATCCGGTGAATGCTATGTCAGAACCGGCGTTTATGTCTATCACCGGGAGCGCCGAAGTCGAGCAAATAAGACCAGCGGATCAACGTGTGTGTATAAAAGAAGGACCTCATGGTGGGATATTCATGGGTACAGTTCTAGGCTAGTAGTGGGATGAAAAAAATCACCCTTAGCGAGCGCTTTCAGGATTAGCACGGCTTATAGTGTACATAAATTAAGCACTCAGCCAGTTCTGTGTCACAACAAATATAAGACAGGAAAATGGCATAGTGTGAACGATTTACGAAGAGGCGAAATAATTGGTGAATAAAAAGAAGTAGCTTCAAGTGTACGGTAATTCCCAGTGCGGTTGGTTTGACTTGATTTTTTAACTATGCGTTCTCAGGTAAGTATGTTTTTTTTTACTTTGGATCTAAGCTACAAAGCCGGGACCAACCTACCGAAATGATCATTGATGTCAAAGCGATCATGTCCCTAATTCGGGTAATATACTAACCACCAAGCTGTCACTTATAACTTATTACAACACACAAACAAGGCAAAACACGTTAAACGGGTGATTGATACTCGTAAGACATGTCTTAGCTGGGATTCCTATGAAACGAATTTCCCAAGTTCTGTGGTTGGGGTCGTCGGCCAAATCTAACATTTGTCTATATGGTCTTCAACAATCTCTAAAGGGCAGTGATGGTTGGTGGTAGAACTTTGGTAAGTATACTTTGAATGGACTGACCGGCTACGATGATTTACCGCTGCTGGTTGCCTTGTCTGGGTTAGCAAACAAACACGATGCACCTTTCAAGAAAGTATTGTAGACAATTAGGCTTTTATTTCATGCTTGTGAAAGATGCCAAACAAATTGATAACTGTGAGAAAACGCACACTCCATATGAAACGTGGTCGATTAAATTCTGTTGACGGGCATGACAATAGTCGATACAGGGATGGAGAACGACGGAAACATTCTTTGTGACAAAATTGTTCGTCAATGTTGTCTTGTTTATTATTAGAATGATCAAAATTATCCCCTACTTGAGACGATCAGGGGCAGTTAGTTTATCTAGCTTCATATAAATAGATCTGCTGCTTTGAGAAATCCATCGCAAGTTGCCAAATTAGGATAGACTACTTCTAAACGATCAAACTAAGGTTTTATACACATAACCATCACGTAAACTGCGATTAAAAAAACGCTGATCAGTATATCGATATCATCTAAACCAAAATCACCCATTCTAAAGTAGAAACTCAGAGAACAAAATAGTGTTTCTTTATCCAAATAATGCCAACTTTATACATAGTCACACTTCATATAAAATCGTTCTAATCAAATTTATTGTTTGACAGGAACAGTACAAGTAAAATGGTCTCCGCACAAATTACTCCAATCTTTTGCCATGTTAAGCAGCAACAAGACTTGCATACTAAACTTCTGTACTCAAAAAAGTTGTTTCATCCTCACCGTTTGTAATTAAGCCCTTCACTTGCTTACCAAAGTTGGTAATACTGGAGTACAGAAAAAGAAATATCCGCACAGATGAACGCTCATCCTTGCACGGAAAGGTGACCCACTAATCGATTCATCCGTAGGCTATTTGTGACAAATCCAAGCCTCAAGAGATGTTATAAACAAAATGATCTCATAAGACGAAGGAGAGTACCGCCTCGATGAGCACCGACGGTTGTGAAGTGTTACCATATTGTCTGTCATGTCACTCTAACATTTCTTCTCCTTATAAAAATCAATAACCGTTAGTCTAGTTTGGAATGTACTCCGTCTGGTCCTCTATTTTTGGTGGAAAAGTTAAGCGAATTTTCCTCTTTTGCCCGATATCAGGCTAACAACTGTCGAGCGATATCAGAATGAAATCGATCAATAGTTGTTAACATGATAACTGGCAACTGTTGCGTGCGACGGGAGTGCTTCTGTATGAATCGGTTGTGATAACCCTCGGCGGCTTAATGAAGCATTGCCGATATTGTGTTCAGCTTTTTTTTCCAGTAAACGTACCAGTGAAGGACTTGTAAAGATGTTAGTTGTAATTTTATGTTATCTTTCATGTCATGTCATACAGAAATCTTAAAAACGCGCCATCAGGTAAACAACGATCAGATTACAGTATGGTTTCACAAGAGTCCACGTAAGGTAACGCGCCGTAAACATACCTTTCCATAGAGTTGACAATCTCCCAGAACGGGGTAATCAGTTTTCCGGGTTATTTGGTATGCAGCTTATGGTTTTGCAACGACCTTTCGGGGACATCAGCTTTTGCCAGTGTTTTAAACAAAATAGTTTCAAGCTTACATTCAATTTGAATATGTCACAGACGTTCTCCACGCTGACACATTCGTGCTATAGTTAGTCAGTATTTCGTCTTAACTCGAACATAGCCCACTTATCTAGTTAATTTACTTGAATTTTACATACATCTGTGACTTCACTTCACTATACAAGGTGACAGGTTAGTCTATTAGTTGAATAAACCTGACAGGTGACGCGAAAGGCATGTGGAAATGTCAATTCCGTAGTGGTGACCAATCCAAATGCGATAACATGAACATGTAAAACGCATTCCAAATAAACCGACAAACTTGAATTAAATCTTGGAGTTCATTTGCGTGTAAGCTAAATTGCACTGTCCTTTATATGATTATTTCGAACTATAGTCTATATTCGCAGAAGAGCTTACTCATCGATAATAAGGGGGTATATTTGTTAGGAGGAACCCTGATTCACATCAATTCATTAGAATACTACCTGCCGTAGTGCAACCGGACGAAAGTAAGACACATGTCATTTTACGTTCATCAGATGAATAGAACTTTCGCTGAAATGAAATGTAAAACTCTGTGATCAGTGGTTGTTTCTGAGACCGAAAAACCGAACTACCTGAATGTGTGTTTGTAGCGTTTACCGAACGTAGGGTAACTCTACAAGTGGTCAAGACAAAAAAGCCAAAGTAATGCACATAGTTTTTCTCAATTAAGGTTCTCACACTGCTGTCCTCGTTGTAATCACGCATGCAATTAATTCAAAAGAGACTGACAACAAACCAAAAACACAAAAATAATCAACTGATTCTCGAAGTTCACAATACTATCGCTTATGACGACCAATTAAAAACCAGTTTTCACCGCGGCTTAGAAATTCTCCGAAAACCGTAGGTTTGTGACTCCATGGTTTCCGACATTGGTCAGTTGTGTTTGGTCTGATACTCATGGAAACCAAACAACAATGATTTTTGACTGCACACAAAAATCAAGGTGAGAGCCGTTAACGCGGTTGAAAAAGCAGTTGATGCATGCACTACCAATCGATCGCATGAGGTCAGATTCACGGTTGGTGCATTCAATGTCAGAGAAAGTGTATGAATCGGTGGATGCTATGATCTTAAAGTTGACTCAATTAGATTGTAGGTTAGAACAGGTTTGCTTGCCCAATTTTTGTTAACGACTAACATCATACTGAGGCGTTTATAGGATTCACAAGAAATGTACATACTGGAAGAACCAGAGAACGTTTACATACATCTGAATATGTGCTGGATAGTTTGAAAAGAAATGACAAATCGGAAAATTGTTTCAGTCTCACAGGGTCACCCATAGAACGACTATGAATGAGAAAGACAGAGGATGACGAGCAGGCTAGAAACTCAACTACAGCCTATCACGCATACAACAAACGCACTGCAAAATACAGCAGAAAACAGACGGTCAACATCAACAATAAGAAATTGAGAGTGGCTTCATTCTACCGAATAATCGGTTTGATGTCTCGAACATATGGGTCATAGTTGTATTTGAATTCAACTACCCATGACACAGTAAAGACAGTTTCTGTTAAGTTGTTCCAACTTGAGCAAACCAAAATGCACAAACATCGTTCTGTTCAAGTGAAATTGCTCGTGTTATGTCACAGACGTAGTGAGGCATTCCTGAGGTGGTCGACTGAGGAGATGCTGAGGCTGATGGTGGATCCTATATACTAGAATCGAGTTTCTATTGGTGTGTTGGTGGTACATTCAGAACTGTCCCCATTCACATAACCTTTTCGTATAAGGTAGAAGACGTAGTATTGTAACACGTTTCGTTATGCCACATTGTACATTCTTAATAGGAATTGTGTTCTTCACTAACTTGGGGTGACAATTGTGGATATTCAACTGAAGATGAGGATGTACTAGTGAACTGTTCACAGTGGTGGAGCAGTTTGAGTGAAACCGCCTAAACAATAGTTTGGTGAGTTGACTTGATTGATCAGTTTCTCATCTCTCAGAAACTGATATGTGCAACCGAAATGACTGAGATGCATCAGTTTATACATGACCGCGTTAAGCGATAGTCGGTTGTTCGTGGCCTAGCAGTGTACAGTGTTTAAGTGTGTCTCTAAGTCCATACTCTGTCTATTATGTGTCAACTTTTATTGATCTCAGCATTTAACGGCAACGGGGAGTTGACAGGATGTGGGATTTCGAATACAAATAGCATGAGAATCGGATGTTCTGTTATGGAACCCGTGTGGTACACCGCTGACGGCACAATGTCAGTCTGAAAGGGTTTAAGTCACTTTGAAACTAAAGTGGCGATGTTGGAGGTTTTCGGTGAGTTATGGGAGAAGTGTATTTTCTATGCTGTACTGACGAAGCATCATATAGAGTGTTAAATGTTTTTCTCTGTTTCAAGTCTTAGAGGCCTCTATAGAAAAGATATCAATTGACTCGCCTCCATCAACTGTGTTTGTCCTATTTTTCCGAGCAGCAAATAAGTTGGTAACACCCGAGAAACTTTTTCGAAATCCATGTTGATTATCAGCAACAGTGCAAATCGACTGAGATGATTACGTGACTGGTCATCAGTCAAACTGTTTCTAACTTTTAAGGCAACCGGTAATAATACACTGGACCTGTAATTAACAGGTTCAGTGCGACCACTGCCTTTAAAGATAAGTGCTATTATGTGAATCTTCCAGGGTTCTGGAAGCTTGTCTTCTCGTAACGATTGATTAAAGTTTTACAGAATGGCTTTTCTAATCTGTTGGCATTTAAGACATGTCTGTCAGTGGACCAGGAAGTCCAGTAACATTGCTACATACAGAAAGCAAACCGAAAATATCTGAATCACTGCTTGTTCTCACACGTGATAACGTAACTGACTTACGTCTGCTGGCACCAATCTGTTCAGCACATCCGTATATTGACGTCTTTGGCTAACTTGGAATCGAAAAAAATGACCAGTTTTCCCTACTCCGCTGTCAACACGTTCAAACGACAGTTACCTACAGTTTTTTAAAAGTATAATTGACTTCGTCTTCTGATACTTAAGAAGACCTGGGAGATTTTAATATTACTGCCAAATCTGGATGCACCCTTAGAAGACCAGAAAGCTTGACAATGGCAGATGTCCGTCAATCAAACCTGCCTCCGAGAGCTGTCCGCATTGGGATGACTGGTCACTAAGATTGCAGTCTAGACCGACTTACGCGTATGGTCAGCTGGTACATTCGCTCAAATTCGACGGCCGTCACCCACTGCAGTTTTGTCCGTTGTCGAACTCGTTACAGTAACCATAGCAACTACACATGGATGATTGATTTTAACCATGTACCATATAAGACGTGCTTAAGGCAAAGTCACGATGCCGTTAAGACAAAGCGTTTTCTCAATTCTGAGATAGAAGAATAACCGTTTGCGCCGTGCAAATTCGTTATTATAATAAGATTTAAGTCCTTAAGGCTAGATTTCTCCTGGTTTACACATCATTGGTAATACTGTTTAATCGATCAGTCACGCTGTTTCATGCTCATGGATTGTTTTGATAAAATAGGGAAGAAGCAATGTAATACATAGATTTACGAGTAGAGTAAACCCAATCGAAAATTTGGAAATTGCAGGCAAGACGTGAAAAACGTATATTCGGTTCCGGTTGTTAGTATGTATGCTTCGACGTTTATCTACTGAACATGACAAGGCTGAGTTAGTTCATACAAACTGATGGGATTTAGAGACCTGAATAATTCGGATGTTAAACATCAAAAATAGTGAAGTGTGATAGATGATATGGATGTACAACCGAACAGTTTGGATATCACTGAGGTTACACAGGGATTGTTAGAAATGAGTACCCGAAAGAGACAACTAAGGCATTTCGTATTGTTTAAGAGACAGTGGCAGTCAGTAAGAGCCTGTGAGGTCCCACTAGCACCCGTATGCTGTCAGCCTATTTTTTTGCAGGTCGTTAATCGAATAATGCAGCGTTAGTCAGTAAACGGTAATAATAGTCATAGTGGTCAAGGTGGAAAGCTCTAGAGTTTAGGCGTCATTTCCAAATCACCTCCTCACAACAAATTGGATTTTGACTGGTGGATATATCGTTGCGATGAGAATACTGAAGTACAACTCTTAAGGAATGGTAATGTGGCCATGTAAGGGATCGATAACTGTTATCTTGGATCAGGTGGACTACACAATTAACTTGATGAAGGTATTGCAAGAAGCTACCAAATGTGAAGTAAATGGTTTGTTCGTCTCAAAAAGTTGAGCTCATCAAATGATCTTTCAGTTGCGATTCACACCTCATAGTCAATAATCCAGACAAACGGGTACTCCGATGTTTTCATTGGACGACGTAGTGAATATGAGTATACACATTTTACAGCGTGATAAGTCTAGATGCTGGGATACATAGAAGAATCATACAAAAGCGGCAACAACAACGGAAATGGGAAAAAATTTTAATGGGACAAAGGTTCTCACAAATTAAACATCATTACATTCCAGTCCGCGTCACTTCTTGTGGTGGGTTCAACCATAATTAAGCTTCATGTTTTAGGCACTGGCCAGAAGTCCGGTCACCCTCTACGATGAATAAAATGATGATTTTGAAGTTCCAGTTCCAAAAATCCCTGTGATATGCTGATCACCTGGAGATCGATTCCAGCTTAACCCAGGTTGTATTGAAAACGCACCACGTGGACAGCAATGGAGTGACATCTACAAACATTTCAAAGCCATCAAAGTCTTGGTTGAGAGATCGTCAGACCTACTGAAAAACCTATCTTGACCACTCCAAAAAGAAGTCAGCTAACAGTATCGCCGTTTAATCGGTTTAAACCTCATATCTGTGATGCTACGACTACACTAGTGATCGTCAACAACCAACCACTCAACACCGTCAGCATAAACAGGTCAAGTTTCACATCCATGTTGAAGGTCCATAAGTACAGAGCTACTGTACTGTTTGCTGTTTGATATAAAACTAATATGATATCACAATCTACTTTTATCTAATTGGTTCGACTAAGAACTCATTTGTTGAAAACTGGAGTTACGTGAAACGTGCTCTGTTGACAAAATGTACCAAGTAGATTACTTAAGCACGATATGTCTTTTGTCAGGGCGATTCGTCATATAATACTTCCTTTATAAGAGTCACCTAACGGTGTACGTTGACTAAATCCCCCAGTAGGTATAGCTTTCCTAAATTATAGACCACCACACCGGACTGAGACTCTCGTTATCCGGTTTTGCAATCTGGCCTTGTAGACACGGAACAGATACGTACCATTGTTATGGCAACATTAGGTACTGAATAACTCGTCCGTTAGTTGAAAAGCCAACTAGCGTGTACCGACCTTCACAAGGTGGAACACTTTAAACAACGAACTAAGCTACGGCACATTGATTTTGGAACGTTAGTAATATAAAACAACCTGATAGGCTTTTGGATATGACGTGCTTTTTTCAATGAATCAGTGAAAAGTGTAGAGATTTTCGAACGTTTATAAAGGTTCCGGAGGTTTACCCTCGAAACAACACTCCATGACAAAGTCCGCCTTTGCTTTGGTTCATTAAGTAAACATGTAGTCGGAACGAGATATTAACCGACTACCCTTGACATCATGAGCGCCTGTCAGCCGCTTACTCTAGGGGTATTGCTCGTGACGGAGGGATTAACAAAATTGACTCTTGCACGCCTGTCTGCATGGATGGACACAGTCCACCTCTGAATGCTAATTTGCACTAGCTGCAGCCACAAAGTTTAAAAAAGTTTATTGTATTTCTTGATGCAGCTAGAATTTAATGTCGTTGTAGTTGCAGCCAACACAAGTTGTTAGTCCGAGGTGGACTACGTCCATCTAGATTGAAGAAGTGTGAACAAGTTGCACACAAATATTCAACGTTTCCTGTTCAAGCATTGTGTTTACTGTGGGTTCAAATCGACCCGATCGATGATAGGCCCAATAACGTGCGTGACCTACATGTTTAATCAAACTAACAATATTCAGGTAATCGTTATTTCAGTCTTTCGTCGCTTATTTTGATCAATATCCTTATCTGACACACTGACCTCTGTGTATAACTGAAGATGAATAATCGAAAATTTACAAGTTCGCCAAGGTGACTTTCTTTTCAACAACAGTCCACAAAAATTTAATGCGTTTGCATTGTCGATAAATCCTGGCGAGAGTTCACGGTTGCCTCAAGTCGTTCGAGCTGAGCTAACGCACGCCTATTTTGATTTATCTTTCAGTCTGGATGTCACTTGCTCAACATCAGGGGAAAATTAGATGGCGGCCGATATTTATCGACCGCATCGTCATTCCATCCTAGAGAACACTGACACTGATTAATTGTTTAGACTAGCTCGAGAGAGCGCACACGCGTGCACGCGTGACAGAGTTGTTTCCTGGTCGATCCAGACAACGCATTCTGAGAACGTCAGTTCTAGTTAAAATAAGGGAACAGTGTTTCGTGTCTGACGTTCTATCAGATGTGGGACACGCAATAATGATAATGACCGTCATTTCACATTTGGGTAAAAATTATGGATACATTTTTACTCGTGTTATGTTTTTCCTGTGCTCTCACCATCCGGTTTCCCAAAACTCAACGTTGTACATCTGGAAAGGCCACAACGTGCATCGCACGATCAAGCAAACGAACAAACTGACCACGGTCGATCATATTAATAAGCCCAAGAGTAACCAAGCAAACGGTGACAAGGATACGCACTACTGACGAGCTCTAACAATTTCGCGCCTGATGTTTCTTTTCGAAAGAGACTGGCTGGAGATTCTATCTGAACGCGATGGTTGCGATCACATATAAGTGTTGTTCAACCTGAGAATACGAAATCATTTGTACTCTCTAACATTTTGTCATGCATCAATAATCAGCAACCTTCATTCAAATGACGTTTGTCGTTTTCGCATTGTTGCATCGTGTTGCTCTCCATGCCGGGGAAATTGACGGAGATAAGGCGTACTGCATCAATACAATAATCTACCAACGTAGACAATAAACCGTTTTATTGAGAATGCAAATGTGTAAAGATGTACTCACTTGACCAAACTTGCAGGTACGTAATGGGTTTCCGTCTGTGCTGAATCAGCTGACGAGATGAAGAGAACAGTAAACTTTACTAAGATAGGGATGTGCAAAATCTGTCTAGTTCATTTCTTCAACCTAAGTGTCTGGTTCTATCAAAACACTGCGTCATGATTAGCTTACTACATCCGAGCACACACGCTGTGATAAGCTGTGCTCCGTAATAACAATACATGAGTTTGGACACATATCCGGATGCTATCAGTATAGAGACGATATATTACTAACCTTTCTTGAGCACTATGATGTAAGTAGTGGATAGGCAGCTAAGTTGGTATTGTCCCTTTTACTGCGCGAAAAATTGGAGAATTCTGCGACTGTTTTGCGATTATTCTTTGCTGTCGAAGTATTCTTCAGTGTACTCTGCACCGTCCTCATTACATTGTTGAAGTGGTAGATCCAGGTAGAAAAGCAATTCCCACACTCTTGTCTTCCAATGTTATCAGACTCGCATTTAACGATTTGCAGAAACAATTCTTTCATATGGAATAGCTTCCCTACCAGTCATTGGTTACTGTCAAAAGGAAACAGAAATCACATAGCACGATGTCATACGAATAGGATATGTGCTCGGCGAAACTGCTTTCAGATTCGGCTAGGAAGTCAAGCGTGAGCTGCGACTTGTATGTAGTCGCGTCTTTTCGACTCAGTAATCAACAACGCACTCCCGTCCTGGATATATTCCGAGCTCAAAGACTTTACTAGTGAACTGTACATCTGTGTACAGATCACATCAACAGTGGTGAGCTAGTAGACCTCGCTGTACTTACATTTATTGAAGTCAAGGGGAAATTTTCCGGTGAATTCGACACGGCACTGATTGTAACCAATGATCAAATTATGCGGTGCTCCCAAAGCATACTTTGTGCTGAGATTAGGTTGGCGTTGACTGTACTTTTTTGGCGGCTTGATCATTTAGGTTGAGAGCAGATGAGCTGGTGAGAGATGATTTTCGGGTCGTCCATCACTGATACCTCAACTACAGTCATCATTTTTCAATACTATAGGCTTTCAGGCAGCAAACTTTCTAGCCTTCTGTCTCGAAAGCCACCGAAACACAGTTACCTGAAAAGGAGATCAGTCCCCGACATATTACAAGCTCTTTCTGGCACTTGAGAGCAGTCGTGCAGCAATGAAAGTTATGCAAAGGCAAAGCCATATGCCAACCGTCTTCTAGCCGAGATGTATCTAACAGGCGATAGACAAAAGAGTGGATAATTATTTTTAAAAGCTTCGATCACAAGTCGAACAACTCGACCTTCACGGACAAAGGTAAAAACAGATGTCACACGACTTTCTTAACTCTTTAAAATGTGTAGCCCAGAAGAGGTGGTCGGAACTGGCCTTAATTACACTTATCCCTTCGATCAGCCGGGGCTACGCTGAGTGAACCGAATTGTCGTTCCTTGGGTCGATCACACGCATATACCCCAAAGATTGGTGAAATGACGCGTCAACCTTTAACAATTCTACAGCAGGTCCATCATGATTGTGCTCGCCAAACTTTTGCTGTCTTTGCGAACTGCAGCAAGGCGATGAACAATGTCTATGTTGTAGTTGATGAAAGCAAGCTGGAGAAAACAGGTGATATTTACGATGGTCATTTAGGACATTTTTCATTGCTAAGTGGTGCACTCTACAGACCGGTATTTGGGCAACTACACGTTTTGATCGAGACTCACGTTATTTAAGTCATTCTTCAGATCGTCGTCTTTGCAGTGCCTTGATCTGCCCATTCAGAGCACCCGGACAGCTTGGCACTCATTTGCCACACAATGTGATGTGTCTACAGACAATCACTGAAATGACTCACTCACTTCAGTATAGGTATGAATGTGTGATTACCCCCAGGGAAACATGTCTCACTTACCCGTTGCCTTAACAACCCCAAGCTGTGTGGCCACTCTGAGGTACACAGGGCTTGACAATATTGAACGTGAAATGGGTACTTGTAAACCATATCCTGTGCTCGAACTGACAACAAGCAAGGGAAGACGTTGAAAAACACTAGCTGGTCATTATGTTCCGATAGGGGGAACATTCTTTGACACGGATTGCACACAGCCAAATTCCATCCATTATAAATCTTTGCTATCGACACAATAATGGAGATTTAGTTTTTAAACCCGTAATGTGAGAAGAAGCTGTTGCCGAGTTCATTCAAGTAGCTGTTAGTACTGTGTGCAATCTACAGATACTCATCACTTGACGGAACTATCAGCCCACATCGTTAAATTATGGTCGACCGTTTCCCCGGCTAGTCGGTGGTTCAGATTAAAGCCGACTGTGACTCCAACTAGGACCCACTGCCTTACCAGCTAAACCATGAAACCACCCCACGAATTCATCCCATCATGTAATACGAAGTCCACCAAAGTTGAAACTTTTGTGCTTGACATGAGCTCGTAGCTTAGTTATCAAACCGTTGGCTGCCTATGAGTGCGTTGTTCCCATAATTGACTCTAGTCCATCGGAAGCCCAGATTTTTCTTTCAAGTCAAGAGATCTATCATTCTGGTTGTTAGTATTACAAATCACCCTTCCCTGGTTATGAGTTTAAAAAATATGTTATTATTCCCGAAACTTAAATAGAACAGCTCTATAGGAACATACTGTGCCTTGTGTTGATTCTCATTGTATGAAGCTTGCATACTGTTATCTTTCTGATTTAAATTGCGTGATGTGGGCCCTCCGAAAGGATTGTAACGTTACGAAACTCATAACGATTTAGGTTTCAATTCGCTGTGGCTTAACCAAGGGATTATTTCATAAGGGTCACTGGTATTATTTAGATTGTAATAGAGGACGAAACATCGGAACAATACTTACCCTATTTTCTTGCTCGTTTTTCTACTGACTGGTGCTTACTGCATGAAATTTGAACACCTGGGAGATGAGTCATCGCTCTTTAGATAAAATGAAACGAGCTCAATTGGAAGTTGATATATTGGCTTCGGTTTCACAAAGACGGCTTTCCGATAGCAGTCAAACTTTGCAACAGGATCATCCTTTGAATACAGACAGATATTATGATGCCATGTGAGGCGACGTTATCAAACTGAAGAAGTGTCTCACATCTCTCTTCTATAGTGTAGCTTCATAAGTCAAAATGCCCAAACTACATAGGAGACTCTAAATTGCAATATGCAGTGTATATATTTGTACAAAGTGTGGACGTTGTAGTTAATTTAAACCGACTCATATAAAAATTCAACCAATATGACTGGCAAAATTAATGAGAGTATGTTTTTAAACTTCCATTTATTGAGCTGACTTCGCTTGAATACTAGCCTCCACAAAACAGCTCACGATTGCCCATACGAAAACACCTCCGAAACACCACCTTTGCTGGAAGATCACGTGATATTTAGCTCTAAATGTTAACCACTCATTCCGATCACACATGGGTTGGGTTAGTTGTTCATGTACAGTAAGCCAACCAGCCCATTCATGCTTAGTATGGGCGGAATTGTTGCGGCTACAGCTGGCGCAAACCAAACAGGTTGAGTACATTCCTGCGCTGTGCATGAGGTCTGTCTAGTGGTTCTATTAGAAAAGTACACGTCTAACTGTTTTGTAAGCTATTGCAGTGGTGTTCAAATCGTGGTAACGTTACAGCGGAGATGATTACGTTGCGGGGGTCTATCTTGATGGTTTTTGGTACAACACTAATCGATTAAACAAAAATGTGACATAAACAAAAAAGTGGAATGTGGTACCACTACTGAATATTAGCTGTAATAGGTTGACTTGCCCTCACTAAAACTGCTGACGCTTATTAAGACGGAAACAGAAAACAGACACAAGGGACAACTAGTCCTGTAATAGTTTGAAACACTGGTTCCCACTGACAAACTTGAAAAAGGCCAATAATAGCGTGTAAGATGTCTTGCGCATTGACAGTTCGTTCGCATCTCATCGGTTACTTTTGCGAAATTGACATACAAATTATATATCGAGGGGGCAAGCAGCTAGGCAACTAATACTCTTTGATTCCATTTTACCTTCGTATTTTTCTTTTTTCTAAACCCAAACCGTTTAAACCCGTGTATTCTTCTTCATACCATCTAACTATTGTTTAATTCTGTTTGACCCGTAATAGATTTTCTAACCCTATCTCACCAATTCCACTTAATCTGTATGGATTTTTGTTTTGTTTCGAACCATCTCTCTCTCTCTTTGGACTCCTATTACCCATTTGACCCGCAGCAATTTTATTCATGCTCTTGATAATCAGTACGCTTCAGTTACATCTTATTGCTTCCGTTTTGGTCACCTGATTGACTGTCTCATGACTAGATCGATTTTGCCTAGCTGCTTGCCCCCTCGATATATAATTTGTATGTCAATTTCGCAAAAGTAACCGATGAGATGCGAACGAACTGTCAATGCGCAAGACATCTTACACGCTATTATTGGCCTTTTTCAAGTTCTAGTACTGTAACTCTTAACCGTGATAGCATGAGTGATCACTAACAAATGACGGTATCTCAAGGATAATCAATGAAAAGGTTAAATCAACATGTTGGATCTTCGTTGTTGGGATTAGTGTTACAAGCTTAATGTGGTAGCGTCCGTCTGGACCGTGTCCTGTCAGTGTGTACTTGTGTGATGCCTTTAATTACAATCCGGGTCCAAACGCGTCATACCCGCTTGTGCATCGATCGATGGAATCATAACCAGTTGATGCATTCCAATTGGCTGAGTGGTGACCATGTGCGCGCGTGCGTTCGGATGTGGAAAAGAGTTGTGGGGCCGATGAATGTGTAAGCGTGCATATGCAAGATGGGACAACTAGCATCACCCAGACCAAACGGCTTGACACATGATGCGCTGAGTGAAAGGGTGAGACGACAGATACATAGTCCTCCAGCCAGCTGAGATTAAGGCCAGAAAGCGACCACAAGTTGATCAGAAAAACCTACTGATTACCCAGATTTAGTCTTATGTGGACCTGTTTCAGGTAATGTGTAAGAGTCAGTTGCGGTAGATTTCTCCAGTGGAATGAGGCGGTCAACCGAAATGTTGTTGCGTGGTTAGTCGACGTGCAACGTACAGTATTGGTTCGAGTGACTCCTAGCTTTATATATTGACCCTTCTGTGTTGACTGTAGAGATTAGCGGTGTTTATCATAGCGGACAGATAAATGCGAACATTTAGTCGATTTGTAAAGAGGTTGGTGTATATACTTTGTAATCATGATGGTTGATAAGTTAACTTTGACATGAAATAATGCAGGCTACTTATCTGGTTTGCTTGGTCAAGAAGGTCTGCATCGTCCTAATGAGTTAGTAACTAACCAGGCAAACGAAAGCTGATCTCATGGATAAGTTGTGATGAACAGCAATGACTGTTATCACGAGGAGTTGCGCAAGCCAAGGAATACAAGTGGGTAATTGATCAAACCAGCCTAGTGATTCCAGTTTGTCAGTCATAACTGAATTTTATGCCCAATGGACTGTTTCAACCATTTCGTTGAATTGTGGATAGTACGCTGTGGTAAGAATCCGTTAAATTCCAAGGGGACGTGAATTGTTATAGTAGATGCCAAAGCGTGAAATCCGTCCGACTACGAATGCTGTCGCCTGGGTTTTAGTAGTGGTTTCACGGATCGGAAAAACTTCTGGCCACCGAGTAAATCTGTGGATCCATGTGAGGAGGTGTCGAAAATCGTCCGATGGTGTCAAAGGTCCAACAACGTCAACGTGCACGTGTTCAAAACGTTCATCAGGAGATGTAAATAATCCAACCGGAGTAACGTTATGAGAAAGGATCTTAGACTGTTGACAAGCCAAGCAGTAATGCGTCCGGTCGCCAACATCCTTGTTCATGCGGAAACAGATGAATTGTTCAGAACCAAGTCTTCTGGATGTTTTGACTCCTGGATGTGATGTGTTGTGGAGGGCAACGAAAACAGTTTTCCACAGTTCTTGCAGAACGATTGGTCTTGGGGATCCTGTAAAAAAAATCAAATTTAGGTTATACTCCCTGGTTTGTTATTTGCTGGGCTTTCATTAAGACCTCGTGTTTACCTGCGTCAGGATCGTTAGCTTGAAGTTAAGCTATATGAACGAGATCGACGGAGCTGTCAAACGAAATGTATACCAATTGGACTCTCGACTGAGCGTCGACTACAGTGTTTTTCTATCTTGACATATCAGAGGTTCGATGTGTACAAGGAAGTGTAATTCAAGTGAAGTAACTCCCATGGTGATTGTGAGGGCATACGTAAATGGCTTGTGGTCGGTAAAAACACAAAGAGTAAGTCCTTCAACAAAATGACGAAACTGTTTGATGGCCAAATGGATTGTAAATAATTCACGGCTGAACGTACTGTAGCGAGTTTGTGGTGGCTGCAAAGATTAAGAAAAAACGTGACAGGTTGCCAGTTGTTGTCAACCCATTGCTGATGTACAACTACAACAGCCAAATTGGACGCAGCAACGGTGATGCTGATAGGAGCGGCGATAGTCAATAGGTATTGTTTGTGCTGTCATCTGCTTTAATTTGTTAAACGAGTTCATTGATGTTTCAGATATTCCAGGAGTTCATTCCGTTATAAACTCAACAAATCAGTAAGTAACTTCAATGTGTCAGCGAGGTTAGGTAGGAAACGGCGGTTATAGTCAACCATGTCAATAGAGCGACCAACTGACCTACTGAAGGGGGTGAAGGAAAATCTTTGACAGCGGCCACTTTGAGGGCAAGCGGATGTAATCCAATGGAACTGATATTGTGTCCCAGATTGTCCAATAATGGGACTTCAAAGTGACATTTACACGGATTGATAACAATATCAAGATCAATTAAAAGCCGGAAAACTTGGGGGAAAAATGTGTATGCTATTCTCTGGAACTGCATCTGCCAACTAAAATATCATCGATGCATGGGTGAGCGAAATGCAAGCCACGTAACACTTCGCCGACTG
The DNA here is from genome assembly GCA_013368495.1 of Paragonimus heterotremus. Classification (NCBI taxonomy): domain Eukaryota; kingdom Metazoa; phylum Platyhelminthes; class Trematoda; order Plagiorchiida; family Troglotrematidae; genus Paragonimus; species Paragonimus heterotremus. Next base: position 74,740 of record LUCH01001628.1, read on the forward strand.
GACGTTGAAGGGCTTGTGTTACATTCCTTAGCCTAAAGAGCATTCGCAAAAATTCAAACAATCCAAGTGGCGTCGTGACTTAAGTTTTTGAAATGTCTTCTGCCACAGGAGTTCGATGTCAAGCCCGTATCAGGTCGACTTTAGATAATATGGTTTGTCATGCAGATCGAATATGATATCGTGAATGTGTGGAACAAGATATCCGTCTAAAACGGTGACTTAGTTCACAATTCTATAGTCTCCTTACTAAAACCATACGAAGTGGCAAATACCACGGACACTTTGAAGGTTGAATAATTTCAAGTTAGAGAATATGACCAACTTTCTTACGGGCGATAGCTTGTTTACCAGATGCCAAACGTCTCCTACTATTATATCGTTTATTCTGAAGAGCAATATACACATCTTGGTTCAAGGGAAGAACAAACGGTGACACCAAAAATAAGCAACAAATATGTAAAAAGGTGAATATGAAAACAGTCTGTCTGTCAAATGTGAGAAGCTGCGTAGTTAGCAACACTGAACAAATGACAAGTCCTCTCACAAGAATAGCAAGCGTTAATAGTCCAGTCATCAAATGAAAAGTTACTTTTGCCTTATATAACAGACGGATTTTAAAAAAAAAGAAAAAAATACGTTCAAAGATAATTGGGAAAAGAAAATAAGATAAACGGTCAGTCTCACAAAATCAAGAGCACTTCAAGTCTCACGGGTGCTATCACATTCAAGGCTCACGCATCGCGACAGAAAAACGTCCTTCATAATGAGACAACTGTCAGAAAGGTGGCAACAGTTAACGCCAGGTTCCCCATATAAATATGTCGTAGGTTTTTAGGGAACCTAGAACAGTCAGTAGACGTGAATCCGTGACTGCGTAGGAAGGCAGCCCCAGTCGAAGAATAGCATTACTTGAAGAAGGAAATATGATACCGCGAAAAGAAATGATCACAGGTGAGTGAGAAACAGAGTTCACATCACAGCCCAAAGTATGGAGGACCGATTGAATGGCGGCATTATGAGAATCGGTGCCGTACTTCGCAATCTTGTCTGTCCAAGCAAATTGGCTTCGATATTCATCTACTATACTGAGATTGAGCACTGCGGCAGCGCCGTCACGGACCACGATAGAATCGGGTTTGATGAACGAAGTCGCCGTTGTTACTCGCAACTCGTCGGAGACTGTGTAGCCCAAGTTGCGCAGTCGTTTCGCTAGGTATTTGGCCACAACTACTACTGGTGGATTACGGGTTGAGATGTGATGAAGCGTTTTGTGCTTGATAGGCTACTGTTTGAAATTAGGAGTAATTATTCCAGGAAATTTGACACGCGTTTGCTGGGTGAGCTTCAGCAAGCGCATCTAACAAACGGGGTGAATTGATATTTGCCAGTTGACCTGTGACAGTCAGGCTGGTGGTTGGGTCAAGCAAGCGACGGTGCATCTTGTCTACTAAAATGTCGAAGTTGTTTTAACAATCTGTAGTGATGAGAAATATCCATTTTTAAATACGTCTCAATCCGAGGGACATTGTGTTGGAACGTTGACCGTAAGTCGAAGTGGAATAACCGTTGGCAGCCTTGAGTTTTGGAGCACTGTAAGATGACTGTCAGTCCTGTGATATAGTGGGAAGAAAAGTAAATTCAGTTTCTCTATCAGTAAGGTACTCGTGATCACTTTCCTCACCAGTTATGAGAACCGGGCAACTTGAAGTCTATAAATCAGCTGAGTTGGTCACAGAACTCAACTGCGTTTGCTGAATGATTGGGCATCGGGGAGGAAAAAAACATGGAATGCTACGAAGTCTTGCAATAGCACCAAATTTCCGAATATAAAAGCATATTCCATCTGGCGTACGAGGTTTAGATGGGGATTTATTCTACGATCTTCTGCATGAATTTAGATGAGCCGTTGGTTGTAAGTGTGATTAGGACAAATGCATTGTCAACTGATACAACTGAAGCAAGATTTGTTGAATATTCCGTTGCTGTTCACAGATCAAGGACATAAACGATGTTGTGTTCGGGGAACTGGATGCCAGATGCATGAATCCAGTGATATTGTTAGTTGGTATGGCTTCGATGACCTTTTCCGCTGATGAAGCCAGGCTGTCCAAACTTTGATCGGGAACAAGCGAAAGTGCTACTTGAATTGGACTTGGTAGACGTTGAGCAGACAACTGCTTCAGTAAACATTGGTCTGTGGGTTCTTCACCCAGCAAAGTTCGCATACGATGCAGGAGTTGTGGGGGGAAACTGTCACCGAGCTGTACACCGTTAAGATATTGGTGTTCCATTTAAAGGTTGCTGTTCCAGAACCCCATATATAGTAAGTGCGTCGGACTTGGCAATAATATCCTTGACTTCGTCCACAGTTTCCAGCTGAAATTCAGCAACCACGTAATCAAACATAGTGGTCTGTTTGGTAATATGATTTTTGCGAAAAATGGATTCACTAAAGAGGAACCGTAAAGTTGCGTCCAACTGCCAGAAAATAGGAAGTTCCACTAACAGTGGTAACACGTATCCGTCCCCAAACGTTGCTGTCATCGGTGACATGCTGGTCCATGTTTAGCGACGGACGGATCACGGATAATGATACATAATGAACGCCAGATAAATGTTAGGTGAAGAGATGCCAAACTGATTTCGCATTGCAAATATGAAGTGGAAATTTAATCCAAAATCAGGTCGCGATACCAATTTGGTTTTCCATTCGTGTCTGAAAATTGTGTCACATGCATATTTTTACTTTTGCTTACAACGCCAACCACCAGAGAATCGGGTCTACAATGACCAACGGTCGTGCGGCTTCTCTAAGGATTCCGGTTGCAATCGTGCCTTTCTTGCACATGTGTTCTGTACGCATGGTTCTGTGTACCCTTGCTGTAGGAGGCCTGATATGAAGTAGGTGCCACTTTTTCCAGTCCTGTAATTAAATGCATATAACGAACGGTTATCATTTTCCTAACGACTCACCTAATATTCTGTTCTTCAAGGTTGTTTAACTTAGACCTCTTCCACTGCTGTGTAACCCATTTGAAGGCTCTACGCACTTTTCAGTTGGCGCTCTTTTGAGTGCCACCGAGTGAACTGCGACCCATCTCGTATTCACCTCCTCTCTCCTCTTGATTATTGCCGTTGATCCCAAACTAGACTAAAACTAACTGTTTATCACACTTCCGAACACTGCTGAAGATGTTCGGTTTGTTTTCAATCGCCATCTCGTTCTTTTAGTTCAACGTCTACTGGGGCTTTATTTCGCCTGCTCTTCATGAAAGGCGTTCTAACTTGTTAAGGAAAGAGGTTCTGGCGTATACCAACTAGTCCACTACATGTCCGTCAGCCCAAACCACAACCTTGTCGACAAATGTTGTTTTTACATGAATGACGTTCAGAATGTCTCAAAAAAATGTATATGGATCGTTCATGAATGTGAGCTATTTTGGGCTTTCTAGCCGACGGGAAGGTAATCTCGTGCACATAGCATGTTGCCGTCAGATTTTACATTCTACCAATGTTTTCATGTGTTTCCATCCTATTTGCCATCCAAAACCAATAGATAATAACGGTTGATGAAGGTAGGCAACTTAGTATTCTATTCCCGAACCTGCTAAAAGCAACTGACAAATCAGATCGTTCAACCACACGTCTAAAACCCCATACCTATGAAGTGTACGATCCTCTGATTTTGTGGCACACGACTTCTCTATTCATTACCACCTTAAAACGGAAGTCAGCAGAGCATTCTGCGGTTGGGACTGAGAAGTCGGCGATGTGAAGAGGAATTCCATACAAAGGCCTCTACTGTTCATTTTATTCAACCGTCCACAACTGAAATACGTTGATGACAGCATAACATATAATGGGAAACAGCCAGAAGAGTAGAAATCTCCGTAACACAAAGTTTTGAAACACCGGCTCACGTTTATTACAGTGTTACACGTAAGAAGTTTTCTTTCGGCGCCTAAAGGCTTCGTATCGCCAATTGTGAACGAGCCCAGAATGGTAATCTCAAATGACCCCAGTCTAGCTCTAAACTGAGCTTCGGCGATAAATAGCTCTAGCGTAGCGCTTGAACTTCCTATCAAGAGATTTTAGACACTTTTACCTGAATAGTTTTTGCTAACGCTGAACTTCTCTGTGCACCTTTACCCTGGGATAAATACTCCAGTTCGCAGCTGGTAACTGGTCGGAGACGTACGTTGCATTAGGCGAACATGGTTCAGTATCGTAGCCGGCAAGATTGGTTGTACTGAGAAATTTACTGACGCTCTGTCGTCATATATGAGGTGACCGAGACACTGCACTTGAGGTTTTTAACCAGTACAGATTTATTTGCATTTAACTTAACTCACCACCCCATAAATAACTAGTTGAAGTTATGACAAATAATAAATTGCCTGATATTCAGACAATACATATTCGATGTCTAAATGTGACCAGTATGCAACAGACAGTAGGAGTCTTGCGACAATATAAACTGTGGACGAATTCCAACGTAAGTGAGATACCACAAAGATTACTTCGTTGGCGTGATGTTGTTTTTGACCATTCACCGCCAATATTTGTCAGTCGTTGCCCAACACATGACAAGGTACTATGCTCATTGAATTTCCAACCTGATACTCAATCATTTCAATTTTCTGTCAACTTTTCACATTGCACTCTTGAGATTTATGAGGTTTATTAGACATGTACGGAGTTCAGGGAGCTGAGGTTGTTAGGGTACATCTGAATCTGCGATAGGCAGATTTCGAAATAAAGGAAAACTTGGTAGATGGTTTTAGTTTTGGAAGGTCAGCAATAGCGATATCGCAAATGGGAAATATGAGCTGAAACGGGATTCCCAGTCACAGCTAGCCAAGCACGTTAGAGGCGTCTCGCAGTATGCGGAAAACAATAGTGGACTAACAGCTGGCGAAGAGTTGAGCATGTGTTCACTATACTGGGATAATCTGGATAGGCAAGTTATCTGGAGACTCGGTTTAGCCTTCGAATGATGTACATCAAGTATAAGCTCGAAATCACCCACTGATGACTCCGTTAAGACAGACTTGGACTTATTTGGATGCCAAACGGGCTTTCCATGTCATCCGGATGGCTTAGTCCATGTCCTACCTTTGGCAGTTTGTCCTGATGTGGCTGCCTGAGCTAGGTGACGAAATTGATAAAGGATCTCCTATACAGTGGCGATAGTGCATTGGGATCAGTCTAAGGTTAACTAGCATATCTAGACAAGGTAACATACCTTGTGTCGTAACCCACTTTGTAGTACTGCATCATACCTTCTGAATAAGAGTACTGCCCTTCACACGTTGCAGACATGTAGAGAATTAGCCTTACATAAAGATACAAACACAAACAGTCGGCTCAGAAATTCAGTCACCGAATAGCTCACTGTAGGCAATCCCGACCTAGGCTGAGCACCAAGGAGACAAAACACACGCACGAGAAGTGTACTGGAAGATCTATTCAATTCAAACAAATAGTGTTCATTTTGTACAAAGACAACTGGTGTAAGCTGTATGTAACAACAGGCAAAATATGAAAATATGTACAATAGTCTATAGACCACAAGCTTGGACATTTGGATTAAGATTAAGTCGCACAGTTGGGAAATAATCTGACTTTTCTCATCAGCTTTACCCAGACTACGGTACAGCCCACTATTGTCTTAAAACACGACCATTATAGGACAGTGTAAACAACAACATTTTCAACTTCCCAAAACTTGTACTCATCCAGTGAAACAATTGAAAGAAGCATGGTATCTGTGCAATAAAAAATCGGTTTGCATACGCACGCGTTTGTTCTCATGATTATTCGCACTTACCGACCAAACTGTTAAACCAAATCACAACCTCACATATAAACATTTAACCGTCAGTTTTTCAGACTTGGCAACCAACAAAGGTAACTGCTTGGTACATGGGTCACACAAAATCTGCGTTTCTGCTTTACGACCACATGTGCTCGCAAAACCCCACTGGTTGTTCGGCACCATAGCAAGCTGATTGCTGTCGGGGTGCACGACAATACGTTGTGTAGTTGAGAGTGTTTTTATCGCTTTTGTGTTCTATCTGAATATCCATGTTGTGGAAAACAGTAGATAACAAGTTCAGATTAACAGTTGCTTCCCGGCAATTTAAAGTAAAGATGTACAGTACAATGAAGAACAGTGCAAATGAAAATTTCCTTACGACTTTTTGAGTTGGATGCAATAACTTCGGGAAATAAGTAGTCCAGGATATTCTGTGATACCAGAATTACTTTCGTTTTGTCATCAAGGCTTGTGAACGTTTGTCAGAACCAACTCAGACAGATAACTTGGCTGTGAGTCTGACGAAACCATAGTGAAGCCTGTTTAATTTTTTTAGCCTATGAGCTGAACTTCACGGGAAATTGTACAACACAAATTCTGACTGTTCAGGGTTGTGAAAGATTTTTGGGCCTGACTCTTTCCTACTACAGAGCTATACAGTCAGTGATTCACATGCGTCTCCATAGACTCGTGCTGTCTGTCTGTAGGTGCTCAGACAAATATTGCTAGCTTCTATAGCTGTACGCGCACAGCCGCTGACAAGAGGTTGGTGCAGTTGGGTACGTGAGCTTTACAATATAACTTACGGTGGTTGAACTATACCTGAGACGATGAGATTCTATAAGACAATGGCCAAAGAAGTCAGGGTTACAACAGACATGGAACAGTAAAATTGGGTAATAACGGATGTTAGGAATAGTAGTCTCATATGAAAATGTAACGTGTCCAGTTTTTGAGTGCTAGAAAGTATAACGCACTTTAATTCGAATTCTGACGTGCGACGTCTGGCAACAAGTGATGCCCACCTTCGTGTTGACACACTCTGTTGTCCTGTTTCGTAGGCTGTTGTAGAAAGTGCGAAAAAACCACACATCTTCACGTGTGCCATCATTAGTTAACGTTTGCTACATAAACGTATATCTGAAGCGTCTCCCTTCGGTCAGGGTGTGAGAGGCTCCTTGAGGTTGAAATCTGGTGTGTTTGGAGACCATCAAAAACTCTATTGATGAGATCGTACTGAGGAACTAACAAACCGTTGCAACTGTGTGTCTGCGACTACTATCACGTTGGACAGTCACAAGATCTATCGGTATGGCTGGAGTGCCTCTCGTTGTTGCGAAGAGCAGAAACCCATAATTCAAAACCGAATTATTTTCCTTGGCCATCATCTGTTCAACAAAATATAGAGTCCCAGGTTACCTACACAAAAGCAACTCAAACCCACAACTCCTGCGTTCCCAAGTTTGTGTGGTGGTTGAATCACATTTGGGTAGAATGCGCCACTGCAGCGTCGTCAGATCAACCGGGATTCGAAGCTTTCAACGCCGGTAGGCTTCACATACAGTCTTCGAATTCGAGATGGTTCTTTATGTTCACTATAGAACTGACAGTTCCCAGTCGTAAGTGACATTCAAGTAGACCCATATGAACGCGTCCTCTTAGTGTTTGCATCCAGACGGCCTTGTGTGTTTCCATGAAAAGGCAGCTTATGTATTGCACTGGCTAACGTCTACTACAGAATATGAAGCATTTTACCAGTCGAGTATCTCGATCAGACGTCGCAGAATGTCTACCGAATTGCCTTTTATCAGATACCCATTCTGTTTATTCGGACACCATTGATAGTTCGTAGCATAACTTAGTTATTCATTTTTAGATTTTTGTTAATTTTCCTAAATTTTTCACGACCTCTGCTGTAGCATAACACATCCATTGTGAATTCAGTTAGTATTCTTTTGGTCGTGTCTTCTAATTTAGTGGGAATAATGCTGGCATGATGTCACTAGATTTCAGGCAAGTTAAGTACTTACTGACTGTTATATCACCTGTTTAGAACTATGGCTCAACTTTACTGGGTGGCCTACTGCTCGCTTTAGTTAGGCAGTAAAGCTCCAGCTCGTTCCAATGGCCCCATCACGATTTACCAAACATGGTAAGTAAACTGAGATTGGATAAAAATGATAAGCGTCCAAAAGCTGGTCCCTGTCTGTACTTTAAGAAATAATAATTTGGTTATTCGGTTAAAAATGTCATCACTTGTTGTAAAGTTGACTTTCTGCCATCCCCTTACCAAATCTTAACGTTTGTAGCCCTGGCAAATTCACGACAAATCATGTTGGTTTGCTCATGCACTTGATTGGACCGTATCTTTATTGATGTTTCTAGGCTAAAGAACATATAGACAGTATTATGGTGACGCCTAAGGCTTGTTTCCACACAACAACAACAACAACAACAACAAATTTTTGACGGAAAATGTTATTGAAATAGAGCTCGGATTCAGACAATAAACAGACGGCTCATTGGTCGAACGGTGTCCAGTTCCTATTTTTAGTAGCTGACTTTCTAGATAACAGAACATAGGCTTGAGAAGAATAACACAATTTTAGTGGGTGGTAGGCCAGTGCGTTGTTGACGTCTGGCTCTAGATGGAATTCAATCTATGGACACCGGACTGCAGATTGGTATCAAACAGGTGGGCTTCAGATGGAAGGCAATTACTAAAAAGTAAACAGCATCATAGGTGTGTGTGAGAGTTGGCAGCGTTATTTTTTGCACCGATCAGTAGAATTCAAAAGCTAAACTGGTTATGGAAACAAATACGTTGGCTCACCTATTGTACCCAGATTTATGACTAGATGTTCCTGTACCACGACATTAAAACATGCGTGTGCTCGGGAGGTCGTAAGAAAAATAGGGAAAAAAAGATTTGTAAACAGTTGTGTTGACTGATCGACCCAACCAATTAGGTGTGGTTACCCGGTCTGGGTTCGTTTGACAAGTGCATTAATATCAAGGGAAATTATTTACTCGAGAATCACGGAGGGTCATATAAATGTATATAAAGTTGGCGTGGTAGGCCATTGACAAACAATTATAGTGTTGACTTTGTTAAGTGGTAGTTCAGATGGTACGTCCTTATATTCAGCACTATATATCAGATAAACTTAAAAGTCTCAATTAAAAGATTACAGTTTTATTAACTTTGAGTCCTCGTGACAAATGATAGTCTCAAAAGTTAGACTATATCATGGGTTCTGGAGTCGTTGCCCTCCAACTTTTGCGTTAGCTCGCACATATTGGTTGACGTCAACATGCAAACTGTCAAGGGGGCGTCTTTGGTAGTAAGATCTGATCAATTTCACTCACTCAAAATTTAAGAAGGTATAGATTTAGAGAGTTACACCATCCACCAGGAAACACAACACGTTGTTTGCAAAGCTCTGAACTCTTTGTCGAGTCCTCAGTTCATTGATATAAAGTGCGCACCAGCCAATTCGTAGCTTGACATAGAGAAGCGAAAAGATTCACAGGTAACCGAGGCATTATAGGTCATGAACCGTGCTCCATCCGACCTCCGGCTAAAAACAATAGAAGATATGGAACCTAACTAAGTTTAGCGACATTAAACTCTTATTAGTTGACTGAGTTTTCCGTAAAATGACAACAACTAATGATGCAGAACATTGAGGGGCGCAAGGATATCTTTCTCCTTTCGTTTGAAGTCCACTTGTTTCCTCGGTAGGTGTAAGTACTCTAAAGTAAAATGGTTGAGGAAGGATGAGTGGGCTAACAATGAAATCTTGTATCTGAGCTTGTGTTCCACCAGCTAGAGCCTTTTCTGTTCGTATTAACGACAGATATATTGCTACCGTCGATTATTGGCGATGTTAATGACAAATGTTGTAACGTGAACATGGACAACAGTTGTACAGACGTTAACAGTTTTGTTCACTTATATCCAGAAAACAACTGTCACAACTCAGACTCTATACGAATAAGGCCGAATCCAATTCATCTAATTTTTGGTTTATTCACAAAGACCGTTTTTGTGCGTTTTGTAACCTCTTCCGGTTTTCATAATATTCATTTCTGGGGACGCGTATGTCTTTTGTTTCTGTGATATAACCATGGAAATTTTCAAAGAAATTTTCACTAAGATCCAACAAGTGTATATTGGTCTGACTGGGGCTACACCTCGGACAAGCTATACAGTGAATTTCACAATGATTGTGAAGTACATACAATACACCTCCTACTGTGACATGACGAACAAGACAGCAAGCTGTTCTTCTCAGCATGCGTGAACCAACACGCCATAATCAGTCTAAGGCTAGTGAGGGGAGGTACTGACGTTAACTAGAGACCTGTTAGACGTGGTTCAAAAGCGTGATTCTGACTCAGTGTTGCAGTTGTACAGAGTGAATCCTAAATGACACGATATCACATGAGACCCAATGAGTAGTCTGGTAGGGAGTGCTCCCATAACCGTCCGTCGACCAAAGCGAGAGATGGGCTCGTGTGCACCATTGCCTGCGAAGTTCGGATATCTTGCTGTCCAGTTCCCATCGGGATACATACTTCCTACGTACTGAATATGAGTGCGCGCACCGCCCAAATGATCTTAAATGTACTGTATCTACCATTTTCTTCTTCTTCGACAGTAGTGTGAGAAAACCGGCAAGATGTCGTGACACTAGGATTGCCGCAAAAACCTCGACTGTTGTTTTAGTCAACTGCAGAGCGCAGATTGAAACCTACTGTATTCGCTGAACGCTTCAGGTTGTTAACATCTGTAGACAAAAATCTCGCAGGTCATAACATACAAACTATCTATCTTGTTCCAGTTAGGATGACACAATTACTGCAATCGATGAGCCCACTGTGGATAAAATCGAAGACATGTTGCAAAAAGTGAATGCAGTACGAAAACTTGGAGCGAGTTATTTTTAGTGTGGATAACCGTCGGACAAGTTTCTGCGATTCAGTTCATGCCAATAAACTGTTTTATGCTCATGATCAGGTCGACATGTGGAAGGCAGCTTAGTAAGCAGTAAAACCACCTGGGCTATGCGTTACATATAAAGAGGAACTATCGATTAAGAGTAACGTTAGATCTAATTTAAACTACAAATGACTCGATCAAAATAGGAAGTTGTGTAATTGTCAGAATGTAGAGAAACTGAATTCTGAGTGTTGGAAGGCAACGTGGAATCTCACACGTGGAAGTTCACCAGTTTGTGTTCAACATTTTGCCAATATATTTATATTTATTTATCAAGTTAAACAAAGGTGATCAGACGGATTACTTGACGAAAAGTTAATTAATGAAAAAGAAACTTGGTGAAAACATTCACGAGCTATCGGAGAGATCGATTCGAGATTAAACATGTTGACACAAAGCTGTGGCACATGTTGTGGACATCTAAAACAAATGTGATACTGATCGAACTTATGGTGCACTAGGGTAAGTAGAATAGAAGCATTGTGTAGAGGAAATGAACTGAATGCAATCCAGGAAGAATAATAAGATCTTATAATCTATTGACTAACATTGGGAGAAGTAAGTGCATACTATGGACGCGTAATGAAACAATATAACGTGTGTTAAGAAATAGTTTCTAACACCATACTACGGAGACTCACTGACTATGGGAAGCCAGAGCAGTTGTGACTAAAATCAGGTTGATACAGGGGAACGCGATAGATTCAGGCAAAGGAGAGAGTAGAGGATAATGCCGCGGCAGTATCGTGCGCTAATGGTGGGTTTGCATGCACTCTGTTATGCCTGCTTCTCGGCCGTGCTTGTGGGCTTCCTTCACATAAGCGGAGACGGGCTACAGGCTTCTGAATATGCTGTTATTCGAATGTTGAGTAAACACTGGCGGGGGCCAAGCTACATGTGCATAGGCGGTTACGACCTTAGGCTTTGGTCCGTATGTGTGGCCTTGGTCAAGGGCACCAGAGGTGTAAGCCTCTTTGATTGGTCGGGTGAATGATGGACTTCGACTAACGCTAATCGGGGTGCTATGGGACGACCTAATGATAACGGGTTCACGTAAACTGCGTTTCTAATGAAGCCGAAACGTCGTCGCGTGTGTCTGGAGGAGCAATAAAATACAGCTCCCCTTATTGTGAGTCACTCGACCTAAACTACAAGCGGATTCATACTAAAGGATATATCCTTTGCTATTTTCCGAGTCACATGAAGCTCTGGCTGTTGGACACCACGACCATCTGTTGTATTGAAATGACAAACTGTTTTCGTCCTGTAATCCCATTATGATAGTGATGATTAATTTGCCTGTCTAATTTTGATATCTTTCTCTCTAGTGTCAAGTTCACTACGAACAAAATGAATTACACTCTATCCCCGTGTATGTAATGCATGTGTTTTTTGCAGACTTTCATAGATTTAACTTCACATAAATAAGCTGTATATTGTTCACAATGGATAACAGATTCCATATTTCCTCGGGGTTTTAAACCGGTCCGTTTGGAACTGTAATTCATATCAACTAAATACCCGTCCGCTTATCTGAACTTCACATCCTCAACACAGAATCATTATTTGAAAGTTCGTTATTTTGTAAACAGAGGCCTTGTGTAATCTGACTTTGTCAAATAACTCGTGCTTTTTCGTACACGTATGGCAGGGAGAGAGTCCCAGCAAACCAGAATTTCGTTGGATCGACAACTGTTCCCTTTATCTTGTTTACCTGGTCGGATTATAGATGTAATTATGACCGTAGCTCCTGCACACGTACACGCGCACACAGTCAACCGACATCACTTACAATACGGTCGCCTGCGTTTGTCAGTGCAACACGCACGCAATCTCATCGGTTAGCTCGAGCAGCGTTCCGCCTGAATAATCCCGTCGAAAACAGCCAAACACGCACAAGCATGCGCGTAAATGGAACAAGGGGTCGATACAACCAGAACTCGTTCCACTGATTTAGAATAACACGAAAGTTCACTTGCAGTTAGTCGCACGCGGTTGGCACCATGCATCTGCTTTGGATGGTCAGTCTGCTAAAACCTATTCGGCGCCGAACCCTGAACCAAAAACACCAAACACGGATGTTTTCCAGATTTCTTTCACAAATTTACAACTAGAATAAATAATGAAGTAAAAAGAGAAATAAATACTGAAACACAATTATAAGTCCATCATGTTTTCTCAAGTTAATAACGTCAGATTGTCGTCAAAATTGCTACTTTCGGTGCATAAGAACTTAAGACTAGGATTCTACTGCAGTGATCAAGGGTACAGCCACAGACAATCGCGACAAATTTAAATGGTCAGCACAGGTTACTATGGTGCTCTCAGGTTAACACGCTTGCTCAGCACTAGCTGATGCCCTACAAGTCAGGTGCTCAGGAAACCAAATATGCGACATCACTGAGACTAGGTCGCAGTTGATGGACTGCGTTGCTAATAGTTCAGACGTGAACCAGTAGTCACGTGACTAAGCCCATGGGACCAGCATTAACTACTGTTTTTGAACTGCGCATGTTATGGCACGAAGTTATGAACTGACCAAATTGAGAAAGGTTAAGGCTTTAATGTTTTAACAGACGCAACTAACCACGAGAGGGACTGTCAAAAGACTACGTAAGTCTAATTCAATCATCGTTGTCTAGGCTTGTTAACCTTTAACAAGTGGAGTGACGTTGCGAACAGCGAGAAAATCCGTCAGTTTGTACAAGAAAAATGTTCACGTACGCGACCGATAATCGATATAGTGAGAATGTATGATCTTCGCTAGTTGCGTCATGTGCTCCGTATGCCAGCGGAGAGTCCGCCATACCGCGCATTGTTCATTGTGGCTGCCGGGGTCTGGAAGAAAACTCCAAGCTGACAGATGATTTTGTGGTCACAAACAAAGAAAGTCCTGACAATAACGCTGAACAAAGTTAATAGGTGTCTATTTGTTTGGGGAGTTGCGACCATCTACATAGCTGTTTTGAAATACTCTGTGTTATGGCATTTTGTCACTGCCAGTAACGGGCCTGTATTCTCAAACTTGTTGACCCTACTTTACCGGAAAACTCAATTGGATTTGTTCCTCCAATTTACTTCTCTTGTTTTCCTTCGTTACACAGTTGTGTTCAATTATTATTGTGCAACTTCGTTGACCACTGCCAGGATCAGCGGCAGCCCGAACTGTAGTATCCACAGATACACTTCAGCGTAGATGGTGATGATGATGATGATGATGATGTAGGTAGAACAGAAGGGATCTGAACAGTCTAGTCAACTTTGAACATATGTTGAATATAACAACTGATTTACAAAGCAACATGAAGCGTTCCGATACCCATACCGGCCATTAAACTTCACGCGGCCACAAAAAAATTATTACAAACGTTAAACAAAACTTCATGGTGAAAGTGTATGTAAATGAAAAATATTTCAACGGCCAAAAGCAGATGCAACATCAGCTATTGTGAGCTAAGCTTTGTAGACTGGACATAATGCTAGTATCCTGACACTATCACCTTCTGTTCTCTTTTATTTCTTCAGATCTACGAGGAATTGATTTTTTTTCGGTTGAACTGCACACCAGTTAACAGAAGCATAACTGGTCCATCAAGACCAGTTTGTAGTACTTCTCCTGCCCTTGGTAGCTCTGCGGAAAGCCCCCGTTTACTTAGACTCGTGATCTCAGTACTAAGAGAAAAAATACAGACAAGACAGTGTAAATGAAGTCTTATTCACATATTGCACGAACGGAAATGTGTGTGTGTGTGTAGGTTTACTACATTATACATATTGTCTGATCAGAATACTGTGGACCAGGCAACGAGCTAGCGACAGATGATACGCGAAACCCCTCAGCACTCTGATGCACAATACGGAACTAAGCTCCAGGATCACTTTCAACGAATCGTTCTGTCGTTCTGATAGTGGTTTTGGGAGCTTTTGCTGGTTGCCCACGGCATAATAATTGGACTAGTTACAAGATCCGTGTCACACTATCAAAACTGAAGCATACTGCTTTCTTATGTCAGCGCCGAGATGCATCCCTGTATATAAAACTCTAGCAGCTATTGAACAAAATGTTCATTTGCACACTTTCGTCCGATATATAGACAACAAAACATCAGATTAATGGTGTATCTTCATACTTCGCTGCGGGACTTCTATTGTGCAGGTATTCACATTCGGACCAGCGTAAACGATCAGTGAATTTGATTACACTTCTCTCTATAGTCATTACAATAGCGTGGAAGAAGCAACATCAAGCTATAGTAACTGTCTGCCGGGCGTTCCTCAGTAAACTGAAGGCATTGAGAGCAATGGTAAGCATTTATTCACTCTCAGTAGGAAACGGCATCCACTTGTCGTTTTTCTTCGTCTCCTGGTAAATCAATTAAAATTTTATTTTCGTAAACTTCACTGGGTGCTACTGGAGGGTTTGAAGTAGGAATAACTGAAGCTAATCCGCAAAAGTTTTTAAACACCTATTTTATGCAGCAAGAAATGGCTGTAATTGAAAAGGTTTATTCAAGAAAGAAAGTAACCCATCCCCGTCGCCAAATAACGCAAGTCAGATGTCGCATGCATCCCTTTGAGAAGCATAACCTTAGCTGAATCTGTAAAACCATTTATGAGAAGGGGTCAACGGTACAGACAACTCAGTATGCCAAGGTGGTCATGCGTTACGCGTTCACGGCTGAGTATGCGAATCGATCCTAAATACTGTCCAGTCTGAACACGACTGAAGTGACCAACATGTGGTAGTCACCATCATGAACTTGGCCTTATGGAAAAACTGTGTAATTTATAAGCTCGCCAGACATTCGAAGGTGACAAAACATGCAGCACGATGCCTCAGTTGGTTAATACTTTAATATGGGAAAAGAGGAGCTTGTATTACAAAGTACTACAGTTCCATCGGAAACAGTCCAAATCGACGTATCGATGTGTTCCAATTATGTGGCTGTATGCGGACTGAGATAATGAGATCACTCACGAGACATGAGTGCTGATGATCTGAGTATAATGGTGCAATCATGAATCTGGTTGACCAATGTCAGATCTGCCTACACAAAGCAAAATGCTGCCCGAAAGACTAGATTTCCTGATCTGCAAGCTACATACTGTGGCGAGATGTGTGTTGACCATTGTCGAAAACTAAATAACAGATGCTTATCATCATCATCATCATCATCATCATCATCATCATCATCATCATCATCATCATCATCATCATCATCATCATCAACGTGTAATGCTTTGAACGGGTACGCTGCGCAAAGTTGTGGTTAACTTACACCGTATGTGCTTTTGATTAACTGCTGAACCATTCTTGTGTTATAGTGTTGATGGCAATGGCGTTC
>LUCH01001628.1:117962-129203 GCA_013368495.1 Paragonimus heterotremus
CCTACCCGGAGCCAGTGACTCAAGAGTTTGACTCACTTGGCGGTGAGGGGCTTGTCTAGTCCGAGAACGCAGTGAATAAGACATTGATGTTTCATTCTGAGCACTGCTGCGCGCAACGGATGTACTCGAAGCTACATCAGGCTTTTGATAGATAACAAATGTTTTTCGACGTTAGTGGATTATACGCCGGCGGTCACGGTCAACCGTTGGGCGATCGGAGTGCTCGTTGTTTGAGGGTACCTTTTCTAACCCCCTTCTTCTTTATACGGAAGACAGCAGTGCGATATACAATCCTATGAGTGTAACTACTTTTCGTCTGACTGCTCCCCTTTGGTCTGTCTGGCGCGGTTGCACCTGGAAAGACCGGAGTGCTAGTCAGCATAGCCCGCCGGATCAAAATAGTACACAAGCCCGACCACCTCGTCAAGGTAGCAGTATTGTCTTGCAGGATAGTTTGCCTGAGTTATTCAGTTGGTCAAAGTCCTGTAGATTGTCCCTTACTTCATATTAAGGCATCGATGTGTTATTTCTACTTACAGAAGACAACTCACATATATGAATTTTCTTTAATGTTTGTGCTTAGCTTTATGTGAACTGACTAACCCTCACTTTAAATTATACCAATCAAGTGTTTAGGGGTTAATTCATCAATTAATACGATATAGTCACTTTACAACAAGTGGTCTAAACATACCGTTGAAGCTATAGTTCTTTTCATCTAAAATTGAGTTCGCTTATCCGTTTCACTATCCAAGAATTTAGTTACCACTATTAATGTGAGGCTAATGTTCACTGAGGGAGTTGCCTTCCATTAGACAAAAACGTGAGCATGTAGAAACTCTAACCTTCACACCCGTGGTCCACAAGACGTATTATCGCCAATCTGAAATAGTGTTTATGAAGCTACAGTGGTATTGAAGCGACAAACGTTTTCCATCAACTAGAATCTGCATTATTTTTCTATTAATGATTAGTCCTTTGATTCCTGAAAATTCGTCTACAAATAACCGACATGGTTGCCCGTTGTCAGTCTATTTTCAGCACGTCTGTAACAGCATTGAAAAGCGACGCCATGCCTGAAGAACCATAAACGGGGATGACGTCATCACTGCACACAAACCAACACAGTTTGTCAGTCCGATCGTAGTCAGATAGGCAACTAACAAGCGGACATGTTAGAACTTTCAAAAGATGGAGAGCCAAATGGTACCGTGATCAAATCCTGGTAACAACGTTAGGTGGTTGACAAATATGTCATTGGTCGATAAGATCGAAACAAGTATGTGCTAACCTGGCTACTCCAACCACATCCATTAACACAGATACATGTATCTTCAGTTACTGTAGCAACAGGCATCCGGTCTGAGAGTCTACAATGCTGGTAGCTTGAAAACTGGCACACGCAGATTCCATCATAAACCAGGCGGTGGTGATGCAGACCAATTAACGTCAAGATTCTGAAGTCAGTGAGACATTTTGATGACGACTTGCAATAGTGGTTGAACGAAACGCTTCTGTTTTAAGTGAAAAGTATGTTGTCCTAGAATAGATGATCTATCTATCCAATGTGAATTGAATGACGTTAAAACAAAAATAGCTGTGTGTGACGATCGCGTGACTTGTTCAAATGTATTTGATAACTGCAACAGCACAGAATCAACGCTGAAATTCCGATTGCGTGGTGTAAGAATGCAATCTTTACATCATAAACGAACTAATACCACTAGTATGATTTAGGTTGGGGGTAAAAGTACACATACTTCGGTCAAGGAAACGGCAAACAAAGGTGAGCAAAAAATGTGAACCACGAGAAACCTAACCAACCAGACAATTAAGCGCAAGGTGTCAAGTGACAATTCAACGTTAGACAAGCGACGTGTCTGTCAAGTCGGAGTGGCAAGGGGAGACAAAAGCAGTCATCAAGAGAAATTGTTCCGTTGAATGTGTTAGAAAGAAAACAAATGCACATTTAAAAAGTCTTAAAAACAGTGGCTGTCCTAAGCAAAGTTAAGGCTCGTGAATTGGGACGACATACTACCCACACACAGTGAAATATGTGTCAGAGACAGGATCAAGAATAAACACCCAACTACTCGCATTAATTTGTCCTAAATTTACTCGGAATCCAGAATAAACATTGAGCAGCACCCAATGACTGCATAGGTGAGCAGTCTGAGTCGAAGAACAACATGATCAAGAGTAAATGATTCCACGGAGGCACGAGGGACTGAGTTCATTTGACTGTCACTTATTTTGGGGACCGGTTGACTGGCAACAGTATGAGAATTAACCACGACAGACTGGCTTTGGTAGTCTTTTATCATACTGGTGTCCAGCACTACACCTTCAACGTCACGAACTACAAGATTGTCGGGTTTGATGAATGAAATCGCGTATCATCTCGGAGATTACGCAACCGAGGTTATGTAGTCTTTTCGCAAGTTCCCTGACCCTGCGGTTGTGTCGAACACAACGTACATCGCGCATTATCCAGCACGATTGAAGAATATGAGTGAGGCTTTTAGGTTGGCCATTGTTGCTACGACAGAGAAGTGAGTGATCAATTCGACGACTTTGAGAATGGTGGACCCTAATCCGTAGAAAACCTCATCGAAGCTGAATGCTACGACCATCCAGCCTGTGATGGGACTTTTTCCTTCATGTCTCATGAGCTTTCATCGTTGTTTGTTACTGCCACACCCTGAACACCTAACCTGGATTTATCGTTCGAGGTAAATGGGCAACCTAGATAGGTCACATTGTCGGGGTAGTGACCGGACCGAAATGAAAATATTCCTCATCAATACCTACCGTGTTATTCATATGGTCGTCCAAAACTACCATAAATTTCATCAGCTGAACAGTGATTTTCAGCCCACCTAGTTCCAGGGTGCTGGATGCGGCTACCAGAGTAGGCGAAACCGCTATCCACAGTAACGTGGATGTGGTAGTTGAACTCTGTTGCTGCCGCGTCCTTACAGTTGTATATGCCCGATGCACTTTTTATTCACTCTCTTGGACTTTGGTAGTCTAGCCGTATTAGATCACTAGGTTTCTGATTTCCTACTAGTTGATTGTCAGACTGGTGACATATGTGTTCACGCAGTCTAGACCAGATTGTGCGCAGCTGCCGTCTGGGAAACTGAACCGAACTGAACACGACCGGTCAGATAGACAGACAGACATACAGACATGCCAACATCAAATTAGTCACCCCAGGCCCGCAATCCCGACATGCCTTCGGTGAAATGAAAGTATCGAGTTTGAACTGTTATCACAGGCGGCTACACTTACAGTCTGCACAATCCTAGGGAATTCAGGTTGCGAACACACGATAATAGTAAGTAGTGCGTTACGCCCGTTACCCCAGCAATAGTCATACACTCCCACCTTAACCACATTCAGCTAACTTGGCTGCCCTTTCGCTCACCCTATCCGGTTAGAAGGGGTATGTTAGGTAAGCCCTTCGGTATGAGCTACGGTTTTTTTACGGAGTTCACAACGTCCGTACAATATGGTCAGCACGTCAGATTCATTTTTGTCTCACGTTGAGTGACATAAGCCAACTTGTGTCCTGATTCCGCTTGTTCGATCGAGTTATTACAACTGGCAGATCATCAACATCATCACTTGAAGAAGTTCTGTAGCTTCCAAGGCAGCAGCAGCACCAGCAACAACAACAAGAAGAGGAACACCACCACCACCACCACCACCACCACCAACAACAACAACAACACGAGCAGCATGAAATCATTCAGTTATAGGTGAGATCATGACAGAGAAACTAAAAGTTTAGCAAAGTTCACCAGTTTCTACAACAGTAATCAACCAACAGTATCACAGAATTGACCTATTTACTCTATGGAGAGATCACATCCGAAGCTTGGTTCATGTTTTATGCAGAATTGTTAATTAAGAATGAAGTAAACGTGAAAGATGATGTCCGAATTCGACTTATTGTGCGCAAGTTAGGCCTGATGGAACACTCTCAGAAGTGTAACTGCGTCGTGTTGAAGGACTCACGTGGATGCAATTTGGCTGACATAGTGCAGCGCTTGGCCCGAATTTTCAGTGACCGTACACATCGAATTATTAAACCTTACCAATGACCAAGTTAGAACATTATTGTTTGTCACGACTCAAATCAACATCAGATGTTATCTTCGTACATGCACCATATCACGAATATAAAAGAACTCATACATGACTTTAAAGTCTATGAAAAATGAATCCCAACGATTATTAAACATCAAAAACAACACTGGGTAGATTGAAAACAAATAAGTCAACAAAATAGACGTCGAGGTGTATCACCAACAAGTAGGAGGTATCTAGACAAAGAATACTCCGCGGGAGTGCCGAGTCTGTGTTGATATTGCAGAGAATGGAATTTTAGGCGAGCTGGTCAGGTCCGAATTTATACACGTTATGGATACGGAAAATGTGGACATAAAGATGTTCGCTGTAGAAAAGCATCCTGGTCCAAGCGTTCCTGAAAGCGTTTCTTTGTCTTGTTAGTTATCCCAAAAACACGCTGGAAGTCGATCAACATACCACCCTCGCTCAGTTAGTCTATTGTTGATCCTTAAATTTATCCGGAGAGATGGTTGCTCCACAAGCAACTAGATCTATCAACTTAGCGATTCAACAGATGAGACGACGTCGACCCACTCCATCAAGAGAACTGACGACACCAGCGTAAGTGGACTGTCGTCTGTCAACTTGTTCCTAGGTTTTGAACTGCGCGGATGCCCCTCGACAACCTTTGCAGTTGTCATATACAGGTCGGTCCTATATACTCACACGCTACGATAAAACGTCCGTGTCGGAGTTCAAAGATAAATGTGAAGTTATCTCTATCGACAGACTGAAGCCAACTTTCATGAAGGTACCTAACTTGGGAATTGATTCGTAACCAGCATCACCCTTCCCAACTAATAATTTCTCGGACACTTGTACAGATTCGGCTGTGGTTGTGCCAAGCCGCCAGAACAGACATGGTCAAGAGTTGCGGAGGACAGTTTGGTCTGCAGACTGTGTAGACGTCTGTCCCATCTAGTTCTTTTTGTTACACTTCCTTACGTAATTACTTGTAGATGACTTCACCTACAATAGACACCGTCAACAAAGTTTTTTTTAAATAAAAAGCGCAAACCCGGCGAGGTTTTCGTTTTTTATCAATGAGTACTGGATATTCTAGATACTGCGAGTTAACAATTTATCACTTGTGTGGGACGCTGAGGCCGTACACCAAGAGGGACGTACGACAACTTAGAATTCTGCAAGGACCGCCTACGATGGACCCGACCAAGGTTTCGACTTTATTAGGTCGACTGCCACTCGACTTTTTCCAACCCCCTTGCTTACCGAAGGTTATTAACCTTCTAAACTGTTTGCCTCTAATCAGTTCCAGTAGTTTTTTTCATCTTTTTATTTGCGGTAGCGCGAGCTGCCGAACTGAATCATTCATGCTTGCGTCAACTGAAACATTACGGCAATGTCGAAGTCAAACCTCTGGTTGTATTTTAGGAACGGGCAGTTCTGTAGCGACCCTATTTGTTTAGTGCTGACTATGTTAAGGTTTTGATTCTCATTTGTATTACTTTTGTATGTGCCTAAAAGCTGTTTGAACGAATATGGATACCAAGAGGTACCCCAAGCGCTCGAACCTACGATTCATGCCTCAGACCCGCTTATCGTTCCATCTTATCGTTTCATCTTACTATTCGTTCGGCCGCATATCGATTCCGCTTGTCTAAATAATACTCCTAATTAACTCATTGCGTTACTCTCAACCGGTCTCCCTTGGTTCGATTGATCCTACATTATCAACAAGTAGACATCGATACATTTAGTAAACAGTTTGCAACTATCAACACACAACGTGGAATGCGTCACTACAACCGTTTGGCATACGGTGTGAAATGTGCCCCAGCGAACTTTTAGCAAGTAATGAACACCGTTCTACGTGATTTAACACGTGTGATGATTTACTTGGACGACATTATCATTGATAGCGCTACGGTTGACGATCACCAACCGCATCTGGATTTGGTATTTAAAGGTACTGTAGAGTGTAGTTTCCATGTTAAGCTTGGCAATTGTTCCCTCTGTATGGAACATATTCATTATCTAGGCTGGGCCCAATCGGCCTCGGGTTTGGTGAACTATTGTAATACATACGCGTGATGTACGTGTACCATTGAATCACCTACTCACGAGGGATTTTTCGCGGCTGTCGTCATCTGTCAGTTTTCATTTGTATGTATCATGCAAATTCTGATTTCCAATTTGCTTTCACTCATTACAACCACTACTGCCAACTATAATACACTACAATCCATTTTTGCGACAGACGCTTCAAAGTACAGGATTGGGGTTGTTATGTTACATCATTTTCTTCAATGGTTCATAAACAGCGACTTCAACTATTCCACTCACATTTAGTTCAACGGGAAGAGCTATAGCCAAACAGATGAAGGAGGTTGTGTGTTTATCCTTGCAGTCAAAATTGTTCATAAAGTGTCACACGAACGAAAAATTACGTCATCTACCGATCACAAGCATCTTCTGTCAATTTTTTGGCGCAAAACCGCACTTCCGTGTAAACTGCCATTCGACTAAAACGAAAGGCTTCACTGTTACTTGGATGCGATCTTGAAATCCAGGTCAAGAAATCATCCAGTTTGGGTTTGCAGATGCTATATCTCGTCTCAAAGAAGAGCAGACGGTTACAAATCCTGATGAAGATTCAGTCATTTAATCAATATCGATGAGTCATGAGGTTTGGAGAATCCTTTCAGTCTCAGTCCTTATCCTAACAGTAACTGCCAAAATAATCACACAGGCAACAGAAAGAAATGTTTCATTGCACCATGTAATGAAGTATTCTCAGAGTGGTTGGTCAACTGATTCAGTGGATGGAACATTTTAAAAACTTTTTCTCCGGAAAGATTCATTCATTGTGATAAGTGCAGGTTTGATAGTAGAAGATCGTGGAGTGCTCCCGACAGTTTTACAGCAACGCACTGGGGCCATCCTGGTGTCATTTGTACAAATTCAGTGCTTTGCATGTATTGTCAACTAAATCCAACAGTTGGTTTGCATCATAAGATATTGTGCGATGGTGGGGAGAATGCTCGTTTATTCGAAGCTATTCTTGTGGCTTATGACTGACAACCATTGATTCTGAGTTCGGCTTGATTTCGCAGATTCATCAGACGAATTCGTGCTTATTAGCAGTCGATACGCGGTGGGATTAGACATAAGTTTTATTCATGCGGATGAGCACAACATCGACAACTCTTCTACATCTCCTAAGATTGGACGTACCTGGGATTTCAGTGACCAACAATGGACCACTGTGCAGTTCATTCTTTCTTCTACAATTTTGTATCAACAGTGACATTTGTCACACATTTATGATTGTCCATCACTCACAGTCTACCGGCCAATTTGAGACGGCGGTTAAAGATTCCGTTTGGTACAACTCTACCAGAGATCCTTCCAACGGGTAGAAATGAGCTGATATGAAATGCAGTTGAAATGGTAACATGGTGCACACCCCCAGATTATTCCGGCGTGAAGATTTAGTATATGTACAGAATATGCATCACGCTAGACAGTTTTAGCTAACCGGCATCAATGTCAATCGCGAGAGAAATATTGTCTATAGAGTTCGAGTTGGGAACTTTATTCATACATACCATGTCAATCATCAGAGACCACTGGCTGTCGCGAACCGAGCTTACTAAAAGCCCAATGATAAACCACGGATCAGCACATTGCTTAATAAATTCTCATTGCCGCACACTCAACGATCCGTGCCACTTCAACTACTTCTGGTATTCACAGCTGTCATGGTGTTCTCCACCAAGTCCGTCGTCCAAGTGTTAACTCCAGAAAGCATTCTTGTGATCTCTGATTACGATGTGGCCGGAGTTCTAATCCCGGACGTGGCAACCACATGTACCAGACCAGCTCCAGCAAGAACAAAACTCGAGTATAGCGATTCTTTTCGAAAGAGGTTGAGTGAAAAGTCCACGGGAAAGCGACAGCTGCGATCAATCTGTGAAGAAGGGCATGTTGCGGTCGCGTTACCGCTGTTGCACACGGACAATGTACTTTTGCCCAATCACCTGTCTACCTTTGGGCGACTTTCTTGCCGTTGACAGGCTAAACGCATTAGATCAATAGGTTTCTCCCTTTTGATTGGTTCATTGTCAAACTGGTCACAACCACGGTTACCATAACAATCGTTCTGTTCCAGTGTTGTGCGACCTGCGTCCTCACGCATCGTCGTACTCTGCTCGGCCAGTTTGGTCGGATTGCAACGCAACGGTTATGCGCCGAGGTTTGATATTAGAAACAATTGAGCACGCCCCTTTTACTGGTTTTCACAAGTTTTCTATAAGGAGGTTTCTTTGACAACGTTATGTGTTTCAGTGATCGGTTCAGAGTACGTGTCCTGTTTTAACTGTAAGTACTTTATTTCAAACTAGGTACACATTCTCCCTCTATTCACGATGTTGCAGGGCTTTGTTTAGAAATCGCTCTGGGTGGCCATTTTGCAAGATTAACCTGTTTATGAGATACAACTAACTGGAATTCGTATCCTGTGTACTGATTATCAAATGGCGTCCTCAATCAATATCTCATTAATATATCACTGTTACTTCCTATGTTAACACACTATGTAATTGTTATAGCTCAACTCTTACTCTGTGTCTACCGTTATAAGACAAATTCCCTTTTTCCTAGTCTACCCATTTATTTGTTTCCATGGTACCAGTTAACTAGGTCACAGGACCATACGTTTATTTAAGCCTGTCCGTGACTAATATTCAGCCTGGATCAATAGTGCAATCACAAAGGCGATCACCAATGTAATTGCAGTTCATTTTATTGCTTTTAATCCTTCCGTCAATCCAACTATCTCATTTTTGTCCAGTCTAGCGAGTCAAAGGCAGTCAGTCGATAGTCACGAGATGACGAATTCTGTCCACGGTATGGGCAATCAGAATACGAATAAGTATCTTGTCCTCTTTTTGCCAGAAATATTTTTCAAGCCTTGTGATTGCCATGGCCTACCGCCTATTCCATGGCTTAACAAAGTTCCACGAGTTTAGTTGCATCACAAGTATGAGATAATTGTGTCGGAAAGTTGTCTCCATTTGTATCCGTGGCGTAGTTGGCCTCATTCGAGCTTACCACTTGCTTTGTTTGTCTCCCGCTGATGGCACTTTTTCATGTAAACTTTATGTATTTTAGCCTGAGGATGAATAAACAAAAGCGAGTTTGCTGGTCACACTGTGCACTTAATGTACTGTCAACCTTGATGTCAATAGTCGTCTACCAGTTTAAAAACTTCTCCCCCACTATAAGTAACGAGTGTTTGATACTGTCCGGTCGTGTGGTGGCTCTGGCAGAGCGTAATAAGGCAGTAACGCTTGAGCCATCTTCGCATAAGTCGCATGGAAGCCGTGACGTGTATTAATGTTCGTTGGCTGGGACTGGACAATCAAACTGAACACTGGCTTCTATTTTGTACAAACTGTGTGATGATGGCGAAAATGCTTGTTAATTCAGAACTGTACTCATGACATAAGGCATCCGAACGATGGCTCTGATTTCAGCTTGATACTACAAACCAGTCAAACGGACAGATGTATTTGCTAGCAGTCGATGCGTATTTAAAAGTGTTCAAAGTTTTATTCCATGCTAATGGCCGTAACACTGGCAGCCCTTTTTCATCTCCGAAGGCTATCCGGTAGGACTGGGATACAGGAGGTCTCAGTGAATGAACATGGACCATGTATCTCAGTATTTTGGATTGTCGATAATTTTGTATCAACAGTGGCATTTACCACTCGCATACTCCCTTTTATCACCCACAGTCTAACGGTCAAGTGGAGGTATTCGCAAACACGTGTAGCAGGGTAATGCAGAAATCTGGAGTAAAGGGGACAGTTCCAACTGTTGGACAGTGTTCTTTTGTCCAATCAGTTGACTACACGTGTTCTTCTCGTTAGCCTTTGTTTGACTGACCGTACTGGGTCAATAGTTTTCTACTTTCTGATAGGTTTATAGTCAGACCGGTCATGTATGTGATCAGTTTGATACATTCCTTTTGGTCCTGTACTGAGTGGTGTAAATTATTATACGTGCTCCCGCATAGCATTCTGCGTCCGTTTACTCGGCCGGCTTGTAGTGTCCGCGAAGATAGTGTTACCACTTCACCCGTTGCTTTAATGAGTAACTAAAGTAATAACAAACTCCGTGGTTAGACCGGGGGACAGAACTAACGAGCGTGGCTGATGTGTTGCGATAGGAGATAGCGAGGTAGCGTGCTAAAGGCACGAGAACGCAGAAAGCCTGGGCTGATCCGATGATTAGGTCTTGCAAAATGGAATCGAACGCCTTGAACATGCAAGTTAAAACAGTACAAAAACTGAAAAATGAAGAACATGAATTCCGGAGCATCAGGTGAAGCAGTGAGGTCATTTCGAGGCAACCATCACGTTGTAGACATGCCAAATTAATAGCGGATATTTGCACTCACATGTTTGAACGATCCATAAAATACATGCAGACAAAACGTATCAGAGTTGAATTTACGTCAATAGGTCTGTGATCGCTAGAAGAGAATGGTTGTTTGTGTTCCGGACAAGTGCGATGCAGAAGCAGCGCAGGCAGATTGGACAAACTTCGGTCAACAGAAAAAGAGGTTGATCAATCTGGCTACTCAAGGGCAGGGCGAAGGCGGTTCTGGAGGCGGTGCGGAGGGGCCCCGCGAAGCTGGAGTGGGCCGTCACGAAGGAGGCGCTGATCGCCGGGTTCGGCAGCCCAGCTGATTGCCAGGAGGCAATGCGGCAGTTCAAGGGCGCCCGGCTTGGACCAGGAGGCGACGCTCTTGTGTACGCCGTGCCACTGCGAACAGCGCTGTCAAGAGCCTTACCACATTTGGACCAGGCTTCAGAACAACGCATGCTGACAGATCAGTTCTTGGAGGGAATGCCACCAACAGTCCGAGATTAGCTCAGGGTGGCTCTCATCGCACAGCCGATGACGTTGGAACAACTGGCTGATGCGGCTCGACCATTACTGGCAGACAACTCCCCAACAGTCAGTGAGTTGAAGACGAATGAGCCAAGTGAATTGAATGACCTGCGAACCGCAGTGGAAAGATTAACTCAAAAAGTGGCTGCTTTGAAGATGAAGAGGGAGCAGAACCGTGGCGAC
>LUCH01001629.1:2766-17212 GCA_013368495.1 Paragonimus heterotremus
AACTTCGCCATTTTTCTCTCGCTTGTTACTCGTTTCTTGACGGCTGGTCGATAAAGGTGTTTCAAGAACCTCATGGACATCATATCTTCGAACATAAACTTTATAGCCTTTACAAGAATTTTGAGCGGGAATTGAAGAAGAAGTTAAGCTTATCAATTTTTCGACTGAAAAAGTGAAAGATAAATAACCCTTATTACTACAGTGCCTTCTATTTTGATTGAGTAGCACTTGTTCACCTCAACATTTCTGAACTGACCTGCAATGATTTCGAGTATGTGAAAGCTACGTGTTTAGTGGGTTAACTATCAGAGGTCAAGTGGAGTTTCCTAACACTGACTCTAAGCGGTAAGTTAGATCAGTTACCAGCTGTAAAGTGATTTTGAGGTTAAAGATCATTCGACATTAACAGTAAAATAAAATGAGAGATGAAACTAGACAGGCGACTAAGTTGGATAAAAAAGAAATCTACAAATAGGTTTAGAACAAAGTTAATCATCAGTCGTCTCTTATTGCTAGGAGTTTAAGTCCTATGGAAATGCATGCTGACCCTGGGGAATATACCTTGTGCAGTAGCGACTGGGAGTTGATGGTAAGCATTAAAACATATGTTGAAGGGCTGTTTATCTCTGACAAGCAACGAGGTCTATATGCTCATAGTGAAAGTTTTCAAATTGTTTTCAGAGGTTCCTTTTTAAGACAGTTAGAGAATTTGTTTCATGAACAACGCGTTGACGATAAAAAGTAGCCAAGTCTGCTTGCGATCAACCTTTCCAGCAACTACGTATTCCTAAATATTCAATGAGACAGTTGTGTGGAATAACACAGATTAAACATCTCACATAATTGATCGCAGTTGTCGCATTCTCCTAGACTTTCCAGTCGGCATCTTTCGAAAAGAACACTAGACTCGAGTTCTTGTCCAGATCGACTAAAGTTATGCACTACAGGCGGGCTCTGATCAGAGCGAAGCTCACGTCTAATACTTCTTTTCGAGAGGGATAGACTAAAAAGTCTATGAGAATGTGAAAGCTGTGACCAATTGTGGATGATTTTCAAGCTGTATGAAAATCACAATCCCCTTACTTCTCACCAATAACACAGTAAGATTATTTCCGTAAACTCAACGCTTCAACAAACTGACTGTAGGTGTCAAATGTACGGCGATGACGAATAAACAGTTCACAGTTTTGTGCGGAATATCTCAGTTCGGTTATACACTGCGTTCGTCTAACGACATAGATTTTGTATCTTATGGGTGACAAATGCGTGAGAAACAGCTTCGACTAGGTGTTGTAAATTTAGGTTTTGTTTCGTAAAGTTACTGCAGATGTTGGATGATTCAGAGCAACTTGTTCATTCATAACTTTCATTAAGCACAGAGCAACAATGACAGATATACAATGAAACACCCTCACAGAGCAGTTAAACAACACACGAACATTGGCAGATCACCAGGCCACCAGATTACCAAACGAATAGACTATATTTTGTTTCCGAATACAATCTAACAACAACGAAAATGACATTCAAAGTTGATTTTTTTTAAAGCATCCAAATAACTAACACCTGAGAATACCTTACCGAATGATGTTTATCTCTGAAAAACAGATCTGCTGTTGATTCCAAATTTAACAGGCAACTAGCTCTGTTCGTAAATAACTTTACGACTAAAACCAATAGTTTCTCCATATATCCCGATCAAGTGATTATAAGTAATGACTGCTGAAGCATTATTCCTACAAAGCAGTCTGACTTGTGCCTATTCACTGCAGACTAATGTTCAATATCTGGTGCACCTAGTTGCAGGATTGCCCCATCAACTCAGAGCCTGTTCACTAGAAGTTCAATCGACGTATTTACTTAAGCGCCAAGTGCAGCGCAGGATGGTTGAACAAAAACCGCGCAGTTAATTCAAGTTCAGTGGTAGGGAAAAAATAGCCGGGTTTACCTTTTTGAAGTTTTCGTTCTGTCAACACCTCATCCGACATTCAACTGATCACCAGTAAACAGAAAGGGAATACTTTTTGTGAACTTCCCAGAATGGGGTTTGCTTCCAATAAGGATTGGATAAGCTCAAAGTATCGCACTCCCTCAGTTATTGTTTCTAATGATTCCCGACAAGGCAGTAAGTCAATTTGTATGTCGTATAATCATTCATACAATACTCAAATATGTACTCAGGTGGTGGGCGAGGTAGTCATGGTTGCTCCAGATACTAATCAACACATTTAACGACATTCATGACTTTAATTAAAAGGGCAGACGAAGTAATGTGTTATGAACCAAAGTTAATGGTGGAAACACCACAACTGCTTCCAGGATGAAGGGATCAATTGAATGCTACTCACCAGCAGCTGTTGTGGTTAGACCTTCAAATTCTGTCATGTCTATAGTGTAAACTCCATGAGGCCCTTATCATAAGCACGCGACATGGAATACACATTAGTGTCTTGCGATTACACGTGGACCACCCGACGTTTTTAGAGACACTTGTTTGGAACCGTTCTTCTTAACGTGAGTCATGTTTAGACATAAGTGACAACGAAACTGTCATTTCTGGAGTGAGCCTTGTTTATGCAAGTTTAGCCAAGTGTAATGGGAAAGCATTGCTAGCTTAAATGATCTCATTTTGAAACATACAACAGCCGCAGTGGTATTTTTTATGCAAATGCGTATGCATTTTTTGGTAAATACTGAATGATCTAGGTGAAGTTAAAATAACTAGGAATAGTCCCTTTGACAGTGAGGTGGAGAATTTTCCAAAAGCAACTAGCAAACATAAGCTTAAAATTGTTTACCAAAACTGGTGTGATAGCATGACAGTAGGTTTTGTCTACATCACTCACTTGTCTGTGAGCCCAAACCACTGACGCCAGCAATTTCCAGGATCCACCGCGTCGATCCATTCTGATCATGCGTAGTATTTGGAAGAACCGCAAGCCTCTCAGGGGACTCGCAGCGAACCGCTGGCTGTCTGTTCCCAAGGACAACACGACAATGCTGGCCACAATTACCGTTGCATCTAGATGAAAACATGTACGCGTGATGCATTAGTACCCCGTAGACTGTATGATAATTGATTGAGTTGCAAAACTCATTATATTGATATGACGAATATGAATAACATATCCAGGAGGCTGTTATGTAAACTGATGTTTTTCTGTGGAGGTCACTTCTGCTGACTTAAGCAGATGTATCTTTCATAATAAGAACTTGTTAGTGGATTGAGAAGTGAAAGACTGTGTTTCAGAAATAAAAGATAATCATCAGGTCACGGTACTGGTAAAATGACAGACCGTTTTGTTTCCGGCTAAATACAGAGGTTTCCCTGTAATTTCTTCCTTACTGATAACTCTTCAGTGATCTACGGTAATTTAGTCTTTGTTGTCGACTTTCAACTTCACAACAATCGTATTTCAGTCATCGACCACTTTTAAGTTTGTGACAAATTAGTCTAATTGTTGACTTAGACCATAATTTGCATATGAGGAGTTGGCCATTATTTATGTTCCAACCTTTTCTCAAATGTTCCTACTACTTTTCATGGCCATGTTGATCGTGAAGTCATATCGTTAACTAAATTCACTACTTATGTGAAGATACCAGGATGTTGTTCGCCTTATGGTGTGTGATATTCTGGCCAGCCCGTCATGCAATGTGAAACCGGCGTGTGTATTTACTAGATTTATGAGACTGGCGGACGGAGTGTTTACTGGAACGCATAATGTGTTACTTATGTTGACAGCCACAGGGTGTAAAGTTATGTACAAAGAACAGGTGCTGAAAGCTTTGGAGTATGACCAAAAAGCTGTATGAACTGGGTTTACGAACTATATGTGGTTGGGATAATTTGCAGCTTTGTACTCAGACCATCAGCCGCAGCGTATTCGCAAAACCTGTATCACGCGAGACTGATGCTGTATTTTAAGCACGAACTCCCGATATCTTTTCTAGTCAAACGACTGACCCGAATCAAAGAACACGATGACTGTACACAATTTCGAAGCGTAACAGACAAGGAATGTTGGCGTGAATTAGATGGTTTAGACATGACGTAAAAAGTACCTGGCTGTCACTCTACTCTTTACATGTGGGTAAGAAGAATGTTTACTCAATTAAACTGGCTAAAACTTTTGTGATCATTTTTTGTTGCTCGTTTGTTGGTGTCTTACAACTACTACTGTTTGGTCTTCGAGTTTTCAATTCGTCCAACACATTCCCGTTCACGTTTACCCTTTCCCTACTATCAGCAAAATGGTGGTCAAGATATTCGAGTTTCATTTTGCCTATGATTCTCTACAACTTATTTTCAGGCTTAGTTTTTAAAGTAATAGCGTAATCCCCACTAGGTTTACGCATACCCATCTCTCGCTTTTCTTCTATCATAGCGCTATCCTCTCGCAATATCGCTTCAGTTCGAACGGAAAATATTGATAAGGAATGCTAATCTGTTAATTTTTTTACGGCTTAAACCATTAGAGTCATGACTCAGAAGGGATATCTTACTTTTTACAGTTAATGTGATAACAGCCCATACGAACACTGAACAATTATCAATTTTCGTCAAGAATTTGACAATACCTTGGTTGAATCCTCCAATTTACAACGTCAGTACGCATATGCTTCCATCCGATCACGTGAGGTGAAGTGATCACCAATTTTTAGGCCTCGGCATGTGAGTTTGCTGAGCCCAGCTGACTTGTGGTGATTCTGTTATACATTCAGTCATTTGAGTAAGTCGTACTCAACAAAGCCCACTTTGCTGTTCAGCATCTAGAAGTGAGCAATCACACGACCGTATCGTTTCACTTGATCTGAGTAACGGGATATTCAGTTGGTATTTTCTGAAACTTGGGGTGAGTTGAGGGCGGTAGTCTGCTTTTTCACTCCAGGATCAAGTCGGCTAACCGAATCTAGTTACTTCAGTCCATTGGCTTTTCTGACAAAATGTGTGGGTTCAACGCCGAAGTCTGGGTACTTACATTTAAAACAAATTTGCTGAAGCCAGTCGGCGTTTCACTTCACGTGGTTGCAACTTCGCAAACATTAGCATATTTCAGGCGATCCTTACCGGCCAACTAGCATTGGCAAGTTGAAGACCAGACACTGTCTGCTTGACTACCGCATCAGTTGCCCAGTGCTGTTCTATCAGCCTCAACGAATAATTAGCCGGGATATTTGTGACTCCTAAAATCAGCTGACCGCATTGCATTGAATATGCGGTTATTGTTCATCTACAGCCCAGCATGAGAGAATACGGCTCAGTCAGTAAAGTCTTTGGCTATTACTGTCTCACTGTCTCTCTCCGTTCACTTTCTCTCTTCACGCAGCTAGGTCTACACCCACAGGTCTGTTCGGAAGCAACGTGTAAAAGGGTCGATGTATCACAATTGAAACGGGTTATATTTCCCATTAATTTTAACAGACGGTAGGAGGATCACATTATAGTGAATGAGGTTTGGGTTAGATGTACGTGTAAGTGTCTTATGTACTTATTATAGGACAAACGATTGTCGGCGCCGAGAAGATCGTGCCCATAACATTATCCCCAGCTCCCAATACACTGTCCTAGTGCGTCCATTCTAACCTTGAGCTAGCTCTAACTCAGTACTCATTGTTAGCTGAATGTGCCTGACTTCCGCACTTGAACAACTAGATTGCTTTCAATTATCTTGATTGATTGTCTCTATCGCTAGCATTGCAATCGAATTAACGTCACCTAGCCTACCAAAACCCGAAAGGCGCCATGTTCACTTTGATTACGCGGTCAAGGCTTAACGTTTGACAGACACCAACTGTAGACCTTTTTAGGGTGGGACTATCTTGTACTTATAGATGGTATCACAAATATGGCTAATATGTATAGTTAACTCGTTAGTAATCAGTTTCAATAGAACTGTAATAAAAGCTCTCACAGCCAATTGGTTGAAGTCAGTTTTTGCCCTTTTCATCTAGACTAACAGAGATTGTTTTAAAACGGCCAATGTCGGATCAAGCACTGTTTAAACGAAAAAGATCAAACTTCATTCACATAAGATTGTACACAATTGAATTAAAAATGAGTAATTCCGCCTCTCATAGTCGTCCCTAAACTAGAGGTTGATCCAATCACATAAGTCACAATCAAAACATAGTAGACAAAACGAAAATCTTTTCATTTGGAGACTTTAACTTTGCGGTTCTCCAGTGAATAAACCCTTTGAACATTCTACTAAAAGAAGGATGGAAGTGCAATCCGGCGGCATCAGAAGACTCACCGACAAGACAGAACGGCCGATGCATAAACCTTAACCTGCCTCGACATGTTTGGTATCTTGAGCGACAACCGGCACTCCAGACCCGGATACAATATTCGGCGAAAAACCAGAACAGCATGAACATTTCCTGAAAGCGAGTAACATGTTACATTAGCAAGCATATATGTTATTCAGAAAGCTGAATATCAGCTGTGATAATGTATTTATCTAGGCTGAGATAACAAAATTACCTGTGGTTGGTTGTGGAGTTACTTAAACGTGAAAGTCAGGTAGAAATTTGAAGGATTAGGCATCTCTGAAAGAGTTCACTAACTCAGAAACGATTTTTTGTTAAGTGTAACATGTAAAGTAGACGACCACACTACACGCATACTTTCCTACCACTGTCTATAGAACCCGTGGGTAATCCCTAAATGCGGTTTAAATTAAAATCCCGTGTATGTTATGAACGCGTTAAAAACAATCCCCAGACATGTTTTAAATGAACTAATATGAAATTTGTTTTCTTCGTATGAAACACAGAAAATATCGTGAACGATAGAAACGTGAAATAAAAGTGTAGTTCCAAAGTTGAAGGATCACGACATAGACCGTTGAATTTGTTGACGATTGCCCACAATCAACTATATCGTTTATTGCGTAGAGTAAAACTGGTGCCACAGTTACTTTGCCGCCGAGTTTAATCGCCGTTCGTCATAGGTTACCAGTTTGTGAGGATCCCAGAGGATGGCATGACAACGTACTGCATATAACACTATTACGGTGAAACCCTACTCTATTCACCGCTTATCCCAACCCCGACACAACAGAAGACCTAACAGGGGGCCAATCCAAACGTCACGTTAAGGATACTAAATCATGATTGGACGAATAGCCTCAACATTACACCATCGGTTATTCGCTAATTTTTGGTGCTGTATTGTATCAATTAACGTACAGTTTGTGACTTTGGATGTATCAATACGATCAGCAAATGACAGGCTGTGATTTCTTTAAAAATGCTGCACAGCCATGAATTCAGCTTTTTGGCTGATGAATATGAACTGCTAACTCCAACCGGTACGAGGTCTTCCCTAAGTAATTTCGTGGAGAGTTTCAATCTGAGTAGGGTTTTTGGGGCTATTTGAGGTCCTTAATCCAGAGTATTACATTTATCCTCTGAAATACGCCATGTTATGTAATCCGTCAATGTTTTGTTCCCCTTTCAAAGGGTTAGTTGGGCAAGAAATCATTGTATACACTGCTTAGTGGATATATACTTGTAGCGGGAAACACGCGACTGAAAAGCTAGTAGCGACAAGCTTGACCAGATTCTATCGAATCGGGTGAAATGTAGACTGTCACGCATGGGTACTGCTAATAACTGACGCCTGAGGGAACGACCCATACCCATCGATGGTGAACGACAGTTTTGTAACAGAGAATGAAGTGAATAAACGAATGATTTTGTCCTCCTGATAAAGTGTAGATTGCATTCGAGCTGTCTGTTGAAGGCCACTGCAAATTATTTACACATAACCACAGATTCTTCTGTGTCTTCAATGCCTGTGCCTATCCCATATCCAACCACCAAACAATGAGAATGTAGTAGTGTCCTTACAGCTACGGTATCAGCCAATTTGTTGTGCAGTTTGTGTTGGAACCGTCTTGTAGCTTTTAAATTTGAGCAGACCTGATAAATGCATTACTCTTAATTAACTCACTTGAATTCAATAAGATTTTGGTTTGAGGATCACACTGTTCATTGAAGGCTGATTCTTCCGGCAATTTATTTCGCAGACTCTAACAGCCTGTGTCTATTGTGCAGCTGGCTTATTATCACATAATTTTGAACGTTGGTTCATGATCAATATTTGATGCTCTCATGAGATCCGCAAGGAAACGTCACTAGCTTTATACCAGTCTAGCCATATCATTTCAAATTTTCAAATCGTTACGACTGTTCCCTCAAGCTACATCAGTGAACCAGGAAATTTCAACCCTCATTTTTCACCAGTTGTCCTTGAAGTGTTAAATTGTAGTCACGTAGACAATGATTCGTCTTTTCAAGTGATCCAAATTCATTACACTTCCTCCTTCAAACAAAACTAGATGGATTAGTCGTACTATGTTTCTGTGAGCAGCACCCAACGAAGGTGCAAACCGCAACTATCTACTTTCGCGATCACATTCTTGGGATCGTCGATCGTGTTTGTAAAATTTCTCGTAAATGATAGGGCTTGTGCAATTTAAAAACGGTTATAAATGAGTGATCACACATGGTTATCTGCAATATTCTATCTGTTTTATGTGTATTTCCCAGCTAAATCTTTCCATATAGTTTGCATACAATCTATGATACGGCGGAGCATTCGTGACCATTCTGGTCAATGTTTTTATATCTAACTGTCTAACTAACGATCACGCCCTATGTTAATAGCACGAATCCAACGAGTACATCGCAAACTGGATTGAGACGCGTGAATCTTTGTGAACAACTACATGTTCTCTCTTCCGCATACCTTGTGCACGTTTTGGGATTCGAAGTAATGGACACGAAGGTTGCGATAAAATGTGTTAATTGTTCGTCAGGGCATGTACAACCGAGATTGGCGAAAGTTTAATACCCAACTTTCGTCCAGCTTGCCAACACAACTGTAGTCCCGCAATCTGGTCGCTTAATTCGGGTTAATAAACTTTGTTCCGGAAAACTGAAACTAACTAACCAGTACTTCTTGATAAACTATAATCCAGACATCAGCTTACTGTCTATTATAGGGAAGTTGGTCCGGTAACCTAGGGAGAAACGTTGCTTGACGTTGCTTAACTTTTGACAGCCAGACAGTACACCCATGGACCATTGCATTTCCAGGTATTAAACTGGGGTACACGCGGTATGCAGAGGCTGGTGAACTTTTTCTGGCAGATGTATCAATTAAATACCAAGTTGTCTTTCAGTTTTTATTAAAGAGCCCTGTTTTGTTAATAGAACCCCTGTTTCGTAGCACACTAAGTTTGTCCAACGGATGAATCCATTTGTTTTCTTGGCAAATTCTTCCCATTTCTGCTCGGTTTCGTCAGTTATTACTATATTTTTACCATTAAAAACCAAAGTCCTGCGGCCATTCTTCATTGAACACATCTTGCTCTGTCTATCATTGAAAAAAAGGAGATAGAAGGGAGATACGTGCATGATAAGTTCACCGAGCGCTGACCAGCCTACATATGTCAAGATCGATCATCTGGTGCATCCGTCTGCAATGTTAACAAACACGTGCCACCCTGCTGTCATTTCTGACAAACCTGCACAATACTGATAACAGTAAACTGGGTTTTACGGGAAATTTTTGTGTGCCAGAAAGAATACCGACCTCAACGCCATTGGTGAAACTGATCCTTGTGGAGTGGGTACTGAGCGAGAATAATTATTAAGAATTAAAATGACCACGAATACCGAAGAATGAATAGGAGTGGGTTTGCGGGAAACTTACTACATGAAAATATCAACTTATGAGGGGAATTTCCTAGACAGCTTTCAATTACTGTTTATCGGGTTTAAAGTAATAGATGACTTTGTCTAATGACAGGATAGTATAACAATCGAATAAACCGTATGATCTGATTGTGTTAATCAACCTGATTTTTCTGCAATACAAAAGGTATGCAAAAGGTAAGCATGGACATAAGTACTCACGGTCAGTTTCACGTTCAAGATATCCTGAGATTACGGTTTTATTACGTTGGGGAACATCTTTTTAAAAACGTTCAAGAACAAGTGAGACCCAATTACGAACAATCTGTGCGTCAGCCGGATTTAAACGAACAACAGTAAGAACTGGCCGAAACTCGGCAATCGCTCGACCAGCTGAGTTACGAAGGCACGCCGGGAGCTCAGCAGTTTTCACATTTAAACGAAGTTACTCGCCCAATCCCCTGTGTTATATGAAACCCACCAAATGGTTCTGGGGCTACACTACTGAAGCAGGATTTCTCACCAGTTCACGCAGGGATCCAAAAACGCCATCGCTGAGTGTTGAAAGCGAACCACTTATAGGTAGTGTGGTAGATTTAATCGTTCAGCTGAGACCCTAATACGAAAAATCTCGGCTGCAGGTAGGTTCAAACCAGCGACAGAAGCAAGAACAACTCAAGTATAGAGGTTAAATCAGATCAGCCTTTAAGTTGTCGAAATTCACGAATAGAACAAAAGGGTGTCTAATCTTCACGAGTGGTCTATAGTTTCATTTTCGAAAACAGATTACTTACCAAGTAGAAAAGTGATATTCCAGCAACCTTCTCGTAATCTTTGAGCGTGGATAGTACGCTAAATTGCAGACAAATGAACACGCAGGCAAATCTATGAAAAACAAACGAAACAGGAAAGAATTACTACCCAGCAAATAATTGCCTAGTGGCGAATATGAGAAAACTAATTCCGTTCTGCTAAACATGAAACAATTTGAACAGCCAAACTATTTTGACGTTAAGAACTGACAACACAAACAAGTTTTCAAGTATTCAAGAGCATCGTACCTCTGACATGTGAATATTTCATCCTCATCTCATTTGCTACTTTGGTGAA
This sequence comes from Paragonimus heterotremus, assembly GCA_013368495.1. NCBI lineage: Eukaryota > Metazoa > Platyhelminthes > Trematoda > Plagiorchiida > Troglotrematidae > Paragonimus > Paragonimus heterotremus. The sequence goes on from LUCH01001629.1 coordinate 13,585, forward strand.
GTTAATATTCTTTCATCTCAGTTCCATAATGGTTGTGTACTGGCTGTGTGTTAACCTTATGGTTCTTGTAGACAAAATGTAGTATTCCATCCATTTCTGACCGGCGTTTTATTAACTTGTTGTATTAACATCGCAAAACCGACCATAATACAATAAATAGTGATGGTGAGAAGCATTAAGTTACACGGAAAGTTTCCATTTATTGCAGCGGTATAATGCCTTTTTTGGAATATTCTGTTATCACCAATAACGAAAGAAAACATAGTGATATACCAATTTCGGTACTTTTCTGAATTTCAATACAAACAAATACAGTCATCTGAAACCCACACAGTGCATTTGACAGGTGCATATAAAACATATAGTGTTTCTCTAAGGACGGTTTTGTACATGAACACCTGAACGTACCACAAACGTCCCAGATGGACTGTAGACATTCCACATCTTACCCGTAAAATGCTTACCCTTTATTTTAAAAAGGAATCTTCCCAACTAGCGAAAGCATCAACGAACACACCGATGTATTCGAATATGTTCCGTCAAAGTCGACTAAAATATTACGAGCGTTTCCATTCGTGAACCAGTCGACCATCGTGTGTCTGCTTCCCGTTGTAATTTTTCTCTTGCATTCCTGTTGATCACCTTAGAGAACTTGTGTTTTTTTGCATGAAAAATATCCGTTTCGATTCGATGGGAATTCTTTACAAACAGATTGATGGCGTAACAACAGATGGTCTATTGGGATAAACGTTAGCGGATGTACATTTGTCAAGAATGACTGAATTGCGAGTGTTTGATTTTGTAGCTAATGCCATGTTCTAGATGCGGCGTACAGATGGTGTCTTGAATTCTATCACTATAAATCACTTTGCCACATCGTTTTGTTTTCCTCTTCCCTAACGTCTCTGTTTCTCACAAAGAAGACACAAATAACACTTTATCTTTTCTAAACAATTAATTCACTAAAAGTGGGATGGTTTATTACACCGCCAAATGCAGCGCAAGGCTACTTGAAAGGGTCATTATTTGCAGTTTCCCTCTTCTGTACCGCTTACGTTGTGTGAATCATGTCTGACAGCGACTGACAGATCTGCACCGCTGATTGGTTACAGGCAGGCGATTAGAGACTAAAGAAGGTACTATTCGCAATTGAATATTCCCGGGGGGTTGTCGACATCCACAGCCACCAAAGACTGGATAATTCTGATTTGCGTATATTTCTTAAAAAGCAGGTATTTTTGAATGTTCCCTTCTCGACTGACGTAATACAAAACTTGCAGTTTGCCGTAACACGTGAGTAGCTTGCGGTTGAATTGCGATGGCTACTGGGATTGTTGTTGAGCTTCTTCATAATCATGACCTACTGTTACAATGTGTCAGTTGACCGTACTACTGCTTTGTTGTCTATATTGACAGAATTGATGGATAATTACGAAAAAGAATGGCTGAACATACTCCTACGTACAAACGCGCAATGACGCAACAGATATTGGAAACGGAACGAATGAGCTGTGGTCGTACCGCGTGCGTTGCAAAGTCCACCTTGAAAAAGGTCACGTTACTGACCAAGCATCTCGTCTGGCGTATTACTGAGCAACCGGGACCCGAAAATGGTTGATACCTTCTAGATAATGTTATTCAATACAAACTGTCTCGTTCTGTCTGCATAAGCGTTTGACTCAGGCAAGTCGTTTGTCTTGGAACTGAAAACAGTCGTTTAAAGTAAATCCAAGCCCGTAATCATTTCCCGTGTTGGTGCTATGCACTTGTCTTACGTATTCTTCTGTTTGACGTTCGTAATTGAGGAGATGAAGCGAAGTGGAAAGATCCCGCGATATTCGTTCTTTTTCACAGGTATTAAGTTGGATTAAGGGGACTCCATGTTTTGAATTATATTTAATTATGCTCAGTTTTGGCCAGATGGGCATGGCAATTCTGCCCATATTTGGGCGTAGCAAGCAGAGATAACCTAAGGGAAGTACAAATCAACAATCCTTCGTGTTACGAGCAAGTTTCTTTAGCTGTCGTCCATCGTATCAGCACTATTTGTGACCGAGAAAGATCACTATGAACGGGTGTTATGAAGTAGACTGTACTCAAATGAACTAAGCGGATACAATTAGATTGAGCGATAAAAAGTGTGTACATTGATCCGCGACACAATGAACCGAGTGTTAGATCTTCCGTCACAACACAGCACGTATGATAAAATGTCAGTGTGGATCACCACTTAATTTGCAATTGTGCGAAAAAATTCAATTTATATTAGACAGCTCAGAATAAAGGCTCCAAAACAATAGATGATTGTCTCGAGTTTGCTTTTGAATCACTTATGATGATCGTTTTAACCCAACCCGTTCAATTTCCCTCAAAACGTTTGATTACAAGCGGAAATCATTAGGTGAAAAGTGGGAAGATTTTTGAAATATTTGAATCGGAGAGGCAGCACACATCTCGTCATAATGGTGGCTCAGGCAGTTATCTATTATAACACGAAGTCCGAACAATCGGACTACGGTTCAGAACAATCACAAATGGATGACGATTTCCACCATTTAAGAAGAAGAAGACAAAAGTTCTAAAGGGTAGCCCATTCCAGCAACTTTGACCACATTCCCGCATTTATTCACATATAGTGGTTTAGGTTTCTCCGCTGATTAAACTCAACTTGGCCAAGGGAAATGCTCACTATTTATCCATCGGCCACTGAAAACAACTGCTTGTAAAATACACTCTCAGTTCCTTCTGGGTTGGTGGTGGACGCTGGTTAATCTGCACTCCAATCGTTAAAGTTCAATAATGAAGAAAGAAAGTATTTTTGTTTACATATAATTTGTTTGTTTAAGACAGGGTTTGCTAACTAGCCCTATTTCCGAATTATGAATAACAAATTCAAATGTTGTGGCGACGTGTTTGCTTCCGGACAGCCATTTTCATCCTAAGACGAATACAGTGATAAAAACATACGATTGTGCAACGTTTTGTGATAAACTCATCCGAACCAAATTTGAACGTGAAGGTTTTTCAAATAGATTGAACAACACTCACAGTTGATGGCAACTGTCACATTCCAGTAGACTTTCCAATCAGCCCCTTTCGAACAGCAGAAACACAAGACTCGAGTTCTTTTCCCATTAGAACTCGTCATTAGTGCACATCCTTACACTGCCGATACTGGAAATTCGACCACGCTTTCAGGAGGCTTTAATCAAGCTTTCATGCAGATGGGCGCAACGCATGATTACCCGGTCTTGCTTAATGTGAAGCCAATGGCGCAGTGGTGAACATGGTTACCTCGTAAACAGCGTGGCCAGAGTTCTAGTCCCTGCAGTGGTGAGGATATGTACCACTAACGAGCTCTAATAAGAGCAAAACTCTAGTTTGTTTGAAAGGAGCCGACTGGAAAGTCTATGGGAATGCGACAGCTGCTATCAATTTTGGGTGATGTTCAAATTGAAATATATTTGGTATGAATTTTTGAAGCTGATGTTCATCTTTTCAGACATAAAATCACTTCTACTGTGAACTACCCTGATCGTGATAATAGCACATGGACGATGGATTAATTAATTCACTGGTCAAAACCAAGATAAGGTAATTTCACGGGCAGTTATTTTGCGCACATATC